>BMAU01021092.1:0-77500 GCA_019973935.1 Trichonephila clavipes
GATTCTTACAATACATTTAAGACTTTCTAAGGTTCTTCTAGATTCTCATTAGAAACCAATAAGCACTCATAGAACTATCCTTCTTGGCATCTACTTAGAACTTTCGCCTTCTAAGGCCTCCACTTCGAACTCTACGCGAATACTAAAGCTCCAATATAAACACATTCTAATCTGCATAATCGCGTTCTCTTCTTGAGTTGCTTGGAAAGAAATGCCATTCTGGCCCCAAAGATTTCCCAAGAGGATTTTTATAGATGTCGCGATAAAGCCCCGTCACAAGGTAAGTATAGTAGAATTTTCTTACAAAAATCAATAGACTGTAACACGCATTTCAAAATATTAATAACACTTAAAACAGTATAAAAAAAGAAATGGAATCAAGAATACTAATATAGCTTAAGAACAACTAGTGAAAAATGCTGATGAAATAAATTTAGAAGAAAAACTCAAATTTTAGCTACGGTATCTTAAACACAAAAAAGAAAATCGAATACTTATGAAATAGAAAGAATTTTCTGTGTTAAATTTAAATTGGTTTCTTATTTCGCGTGAGGAACTGTTGGGTATTTAGTTTTCTTTTTTCCTCCTTTCAAATGGGGCTGTACAAAAGAGTTTACCTTTGAAATCTTAGTGTTTTCTCCTAAATCTGCTTAACCATTTAGTTTGACACAATATAGGTGGATGCCAATTGCTGCAATAAAATTTTCACACCCAGCTTCCTTTCCAGATTGAGGCACCTGAACCCAGTCGATAAAAAACTGTGCCTAAAGTTCAATTTTGCAAGAGAATCGAAGTCAAAAATTCACTCTAATATATAACATGCCGTATAATCATATGACAAGGACGCTGTTGATTTTTTTGCATCATGAAAACATGGGACGTGGTCGAATTCACTAACTTGGGCGTACGGGGCATGGGCCTAACCAACTACACCATATTACCTACATAACATTTACTCACATTGCACATATTTTTCTTTTTAAAATTGGTGCATTAAAGTGTCCAAACTGTTTACGAAACACTCAAATATCATTTCTTCAAATTACTTGCAATCGTTTACGCAAATTCAAATTTAATTGGATACATCAGACATCCCTTTATACGCAAAAATATATTACTGAATTATTTAAGGGCTTCATTAGATATTGTTGGTCCTCATACAACACAACAATGTTAGGTCAATAGCAATTTTAGTTATTATACACATTAGTCAATTAACTTAATGTATTCTGTCATTTTTGGATAATGTTGAGAACATGAAGTTCTATGTGTACATATTACCCAATAATATGCAGCAGACGCAATTTACTGTAAGGAAATGCTCTTTTGCAGGACGATGATTGTTTGATCCTGGCTGTACATACAAGCTTAAAAATCTATTAATTTACATATCCTATAAAGATTACTTATAATTTTTGTTACTTTTTCTCTCTATTCTATCAAACCCATTTCTTTCATAACGCTTATACGATTTTCCGAATTTTCTTTAACCCTTTATCTACCGACTGATAAGTACTGCTCACTTTTAATAACATAGAATTAATATTTTTACAAATACTCTGAGGATATTTAGCATGAATATTCTTTTCAATTCACTCTTCTAAGATATAAGTCAGCACGGGTTCTATGTTGAGTATTTTAGCAGTGAAGGCAAATAGTTTTATGGCAGAAATTGTGTTTTCAGCTGAAATTTTGATCGTATTGCGAAGATTGTTTTTTTTTTGTTCCGAAAAAGTAGTTAATGTCAAAATGTGTCCTATTTTCTGTATGTTAATAAGACCTGACTATTTATTTTAAAATAACAGTGTATATAATTAATTTTATAGTTTAATATAATCAATTAATTAGCTCTACCGGATTATATTTTCCTAAGTTGAGTATTTCGTTTGCGTATATCCCTTAATTTTCAATGTAGTGATTCAAAAAATATGTATGAAAAAACTGCAGTAAATCATAATGCAGTATATAAAGGTTTAATCGCCAAAACGATCGTCTTCGCGTAATGTTGGTACTAGTTTATATAGCTATCACACCGCTACAACTGAATTTAAAAAGGAGGATTTGGGGATCTTAATCAAATTTAAATTACAACGTGCATCTTATTTCTCCCACCTATGATTGATTTTTCTTGTAAAAAGATGAAATAGTGATCAAAAAGCGCATTAAATATTTAAGTAGTGTAGCTTTAGATTTAAGGTTATTGAATTGAATACATTGTTATTTGTATGGAGGGGAGAAGAAGAAATTTATGGTCAAATATTGGGTCGTAAATATTGAAAGTTTGAGAAGAGCTGCCTTATTCACTTAGCTTGCACGGCCACTGAATTTTATTCATAAATGTATTTTGTGTATGTACTTATATAAATAGATTACTGTGGCATAGAAAGTAGAGTCCAACTCCGGTTTCAACTTCGTCACTTGACAGTGATTCAAAATTACGAGATCTGTCATCTTTATCTTTTCTGCATCTTTGAAATGAGACAATAAGCAATCATCCATCAATTCGCAAAGAATATCTGGGATTAATTTCTTGAAGGAAGCAATCGAAAAGGTCTATATGTCCCACATGATGCTTATAAAATGTATGTTGTAATTTGCATGTTGATTTGAAATTCAACTAAATTTTATTTTTATGTATGCCATCGTCCTGCCCTATAAATACAAATAGTAAAAGTTGCAAACGTTTATAATCAATTTCTAAGTTTAAAAAGGTTGCGTCGTAAACTCGTGTACATTCTGTCTAAGTATGTATTCGTTTTATTCTGACGCTAAATTTTCAATGTGTAGAGGATTTGATGCGTGACAAATCTATCAAGGTTTTAAGTCCTCATGTTGGGATACTATCGAAGTTCAAAGAGTGAAGTGGCAGCTCAGGTGTTGTTTTCGTCATTTAACTAAAGATCCAATTCAGGAGACCATTCACTAAATGACATCTGCAGATTTGAAATGCTTAGTTAAAAAACAATCACAATAAATAAACTCAGTATATAATAGTATTTCCAATAACTCTTCCATTTTTATATTGCGGTTTTATTTTGTGAATACTAAAATGTCGTGTAATAAATCTTTTTTAAATGCTATGATAATCATATATTAAAAATCATTGCAGTTATTGTACATATTTTTATTTCGGATTTTTTTATGTTACACCCTGAGAATTTAAACCATTGTTTGATTCATTGATTGCTTCTTAATCATGGGCGTAGCTACTTCCGTATCAATGATACGG
Source organism: Trichonephila clavipes (assembly GCA_019973935.1). Taxonomy (NCBI): domain Eukaryota; kingdom Metazoa; phylum Arthropoda; class Arachnida; order Araneae; family Nephilidae; genus Trichonephila; species Trichonephila clavipes. The sequence continues at coordinate 3,230 of BMAU01021092.1, forward strand.
GGCCTCCCAGCTACCGGGCACAAACATGTGTAACTGCACTCCAACTAATAAGGTTATCATATATCTAAAGAAGCATCCCAGAAGAAATTTCGATAAAGGCTTGTGTTCTCAATGTAACATTTCTATTGAAAGAAAGGGCTAATTCTAACGCCCTGATTATATTAAAATATTATCTTGTTACGATAATGACAGATGAGGTTTGAACTGATTCTTTAAACTTTCACAACACGACTTTGAGACTAGATAAATTTAAAGTATATCCACTCCTACGCGGCAGGTCTTCAGTGTCACCAGTATTCGAATTCATAATTCGATGGGAACAATGAAATAAGTGACAACTAAGGTTACACTGTTTAGCTACGCGACAGCTGTTTGGCACCAGACTTTGTAATTTGGAGCCATGGTCAAGTGACGAGAACGACAACAGAGCCAGCAGCCCCTCTCCAAATTATCACACTATACCAACAGGAGGATGTTTTAACTCTTGACAGATTAAACGTGTATCGCTTTCCTACACGGAAGCTCTTCAGCGACACTAGACTCGAACTCATGACATTCCTGCCACGAGTCCTTAACCTTGACCACAATGCTACTGAGGCAACAGTAACACAATAAATATGAACACCTTGAGTTTACTACAATAGACAGTCGTCTATAGCAGCGCCGCTAAATTGCTGGAAACATGAAACGTTAATTTAAATTAGAAATGTTAATTTAAAAAAGGTTAACGCAGTGCTTTTCAAACTTTCAATGCTTGCGATCCAATATTGAATCATAATTTTCATCGCGTCCCCCCTTCCATACAATAACAATGTACTAAACTCATTAATACTATACTTTGATACTAAACCTACAATAAGACTGTAACTTCAAGGGCGTATATAAACGCCTCGATCAGCCTGTGCCCTATTTGCCTGCGCGTTATTATATCGACCCGTGCGTGCCGGACGTTTATGTATAACTATTTTCAAAGTACGATCTTTTTTGAGAACTGCTATTCATAAAAAATTATTCCGAGATCATTTGGAATGTAATAAAATGATCTTGATAACGTTGTAAAGGATTTACTTGTTTCAGAAGATTAACTCCTTTTCTACACCCCCTAAAACACCACATACGCTCATCACGTGTTAACTGGTGGCATTGGGGAGTGAATCCCGTAGTTTTTATTCGGTTTTTACGGAGGTATCATAAACCGTAGAGATTAGTAGGATAAGTCTTAATATGTTTGTATAATATAATTTTATATATAACAAGCCAATGGGAACACTTGTAATTATCAAACTTGATCTTAACTGATTATTCTTATGAATTAATAATAAAATACATTGCGCAGTAATATATTTATAAGTTTGTCATATCACAGTAAAAAAGTGTAAATTATTTTTATTATGCCATAATTTTATTTGTTTATTTTCCGTAAATTCATAATTTTCTTAAAAATATTTTTTTGTTGTCAACTTTTCAATATCCTCACGCCCCTTCCTAGTGTTATCACATCCCGTGCCCCACATTTTGAGAAACACTGAGTTAATCACATCTGTGTTATCAGGAGAAAATCAAAACACGTTTCTTAAGTGGATGAATGTATTTTGTAATCATATATTTGATTTCAGTACTAACTTATCTATTTTTTATGTTTTGTTGTTTTCCTTGATTACTATTATTTACCTGAAATAAATAATTTTTCGATAGGATTTCATTTGAATGACAAATTCTCAGCAATGTTTTTTTTTATTTTATTGAAAGGCGTGTGTGTTTATTAACGTTGCACGATTTAGCACCTTGTGAACTGTTGTGACGAAAATTAATGTTAATTTGGAACCACGGTCAATTGGTGAGGACGACATCTGAGTTGACACCACACTTTCCTAACTTCCGAATCATGTTATCACAACCACTTACTTTATTGCGTGAATGAGTGAATATTATCTTCGCACTATTCAGCTACTCGAGGGCTTTCGCAACGGAACTCGTAATTTTGAACCCTGGTCAATTAACGAGAACAATACTTTGTAATGATCTTTCCCCAGAACTCGCTTCCTCATCATCTTGTTTAACTACAGCTGTAGGAGAGAACGATGATTGACCAAGAATATCCTTGACAAATCTAATTTATTATTATTAAAGATGATATTCTAGAACAAGTAATCTATATAGGAAGCCCTTGAAGTGATATAAAGAGAGCAACGACTATACGTGAATAAGCGCATGAAATCCGAATAGAATAACTTTAATCAATCCAATCCCATTAATTTTGGATTAACTAACTTAGTAGCTTAAATCCGTCCTTTAGTCTGACGATGCGTAATTCTAATTCTTAACAAAGTAACACAGTGTTCAGCTGTTCTCTGCAGCTTCTGATCTACGTTTATTTAACTCTAACTTTATATACACTAACTAATTTGTCAAAAAGTTATCTACAAAATAAATTTTGTTGTGTTATCGTTTGTCTTTCTTGGTGGTGCATTTCAGGTGTCCAGTAGTGTAAATGAATATAATCTATTGAATACAAAATGTGCAATGCTTAAAAACTAGTCAAACATGTATAGGAAAATATGCTGGACGGTTTAGTTTTGAATAGTTATTGTTGATACATGCCATTGTTAACGACACTGTGATTAAACACTTTGTCTTTTTTTCGTATCTTTTTTCTTATGTTTGATATATATTCACCACATCACTCTTACGCTTATAAATTCCTATACAATAAATGAAAGGAAAACAAAATTTTCCATTTTACTTTTACATTCTGCATCACTAGAATCTCTTCTAATCAGCAGATGTGAGTAAAGCATTATCTTGCTTGTGTCTAATTGCACATGGTAGTGGCAGTTTATCAAGTAGCTTTTTTTAAAAATCTCCGTTTGCAAATGTATTTATCACATATACACTTCTATATAACGCACTTTAAGTATAAAAATATCAAGAAAATTTATTCAAACATCTATTTATGGAACATGTTATAAGAAGTGCACGGTTTCAAATAACGGGTTCCCATAACTGCTAAAACTCAGCTTTCCTGCGCACAGTAAGATGAGTGGATACAAATGAAAAAGAGAAGACAGCTTCTTACCAGTACAAATCAGCATCTACAAAGATAAAAATAGAGTTTCTTTAGAAGAAATTTAGGGTCATGAAAATGGCTAACATTTTGAAGAAATATCTTATGGCATAGGAGCAAGGATTCAATTTTGTTAATAGTAGACAAAGGAAAAGAACATTCCTTTTTAGACTATTAGAGAAATATTACATTCTGATTTTACAATGAAAATAATTTTGTAATATAAACTAAGGAAATATATCTGCGAGAATAACGTTCTTTAGTATTTCGTTTCGTCTTTTTTAAAACTTAGAATTTAAAAATTAATCTCTTGGTGAGTAGACTGATAGCTATTAATTTAAAAATTAAAGAAGAATTTGATATAAAATGAATAAAAGTTATATTAATCATAAAATATTCTGTTTTGAAATTTAATATTCATTCAAAAATTGACAAGCTTAAACTTTATACTTAAAATATGCTTTGATTTTAATAAGTAATTCTCTTTATATCAAATATTGCATCAGAAACTCAGTGCCTTATGATAATCATATAAAGTCCGTATTTAAATTTAATCAACCGTAACAAATATAATATATATTTATATAATCCACGCTATTGTTTTAAATTCTTCTGTCTGACAGATTTCAGGTAGCTTAGCAGTAAAGAGAAATCTAAGAAGGAAGAAATTTGATTTTAATATTTAACACATTTTTTTTCACATAACATAAAAATTAATTTATTACCAGACCACAAATTACATAACTTATCATTCACTTCTTTTGTGCATTCATTCAATAAAATAATTTGCTGATTTTTAATCAATTACTCACAATATTTCTTTCAAGGTGAGTTAAAGATGCAGTGCAATCCTTAAACTTTTAGGGCTTTATTTGGTTTTTCTAAATCGGAGTACTTTGAGGCGTAGTATCTCACCTAAATACTCTGATATAAATTTAAACACTGCAAACAATGCAAAACTGCAAGTTACAACTGTTACTAATGTTTATTAATGTGCCATTAATGTTTGTATTAGAAATCGTTTAAAATCACATTTACTTTGTTTTCTATAATGCATTATAACAAACAGTATTCAAAGAATCAAACCGAAGAGGAAACTTAAAATTTATTGATGACACGAGATTTGGATAATAATTTTTCATTAAAGGGCTAAGGTAAAAACTATGAGAGTTTTTGTAAGATTTTTTATCAAGTATCTGAAAGCTGCACCATTTGCACTTTTAATCCTATAAATATTCTATGATACTTCCTTAGTGAACTTTATTCATTGGCTACATTTAGTTACGCAGATCAGTATTACAAGATAGACAAAGTGCTTGTAACTTAAAGCTATGTTTAATTTAAGCAAATATATTACTGATTATTTAGTACTAAAAAGATTCAGATCATTTACAATAAAATCCATTATTTACGCCGTAGAAAAGAGTAAAGTTCCTTGATTACAAGCAAATTCTATAGATCATAGTAATATTTAAACTTTTTTAAACTTACGTCCAACGTGTTTTCTCCACTCATATCGAAAACACTTATATATAGACCATTGAAGACGCTTCCCCGTCTCGTATGTGTAATTAATTCTTATTGGGAGTACGTCAAATAAGAAACTTTATAGATCAATTAATTCCAGAAAAGCATTAAATTTAAATAAGCATCTAATTTTAAATTAATACTAGAACAACATAAGAGCTGCGGTCTTTGCAACTGTGAATAGAGCTTACTACTTAAATGAAGAAGAATGCAAGAAGAATAATGAAGAAATGCATTTAAGAAAAAGACAATGCGTCATTGTTCTTATGTGTCACTTTTGCACAACAACAATTTCTTCCTTTTAAGGTATCCCACTACTTGCGGCAACTTTTTTTTTTAAAAAAAATGGAGATGTGGAGATTTTTTTGTGGTTTTTAGATTTATTTAATACATTTTTAGAAAAATCTAAAATTACATTACATCATTTTGATTTCATTTAACATAGTAAAATATTTTTTTTGAAGTAAAGAATACTAATATAGTTTAAAAACAACTGGTGAGTGAGTGAAAATTATCGTTTTTGCGATTGCCGAATAAAGCGCACATGCGGCCAATTGGAATTAACCCCTAAAATATCAGATTTGTTTCCAATCCACGGGAAAAGAGTTAATCACATTCTGATGGGTAGTACCGTAATAATAAACCATTACTTTTAGATACCTTCAGCCCAGACATCCTGTATTTATTTTGATTGTCTAGTTAATCCGGTAGTATAAATAAATGAACATACTATAAAAAAGAATACTAACTTTATATTAAATAGAACCAGAATTTATTCGTTTCATTCCACGTGCGAAATCAATTATACTAAGGCAGCCAAAAGTTCGTTTGAACTTTAAAAATGCATAAAAGAGAAAATTCCACGAGGCAATGACATTAGGTTTGCAAGGAAGGGCTTAAAAGGAAGTCGGATTTTGTAAAGGCAAAAACATTTTTAGTTAAAAATATCATTGGTAGAGGGTGCTGAAAAACCGAAGCACAATGTCCAGGACAACACTGTGCTTTGTTCATTTATTTGTCCATACAAAATTATACAACATGACATCCAGAAATTGCAAGGGAACCTCAATGTACTTGACGTATCTAAATGAAACATTTCAGAATAAATTGCAAAATCCTTACAACAGATCGAACCCTTGAGTTTGGCCAATTTTGACGGGATAAACAGAACAAAAGTGATTTTTATTAGCTCAATAGTCGGACCTGGCTAAGGTCAGTTAAATAAGGCGGCCATCTTGCACGAACAAACACTCTATCCTCAAGAAAAGTAGAAAATAGGAATCATTTTACTGGATTGGCAGAGATTCATTCTACATGATTCAAATTACAGATAATACAGACATTTGATTTACTGTGCGCACGAATAAAAATGTATTTGATGCTAAGCAAAATCTAACTTTCCAGTGGGCATTTTCTGGTACACTACATCATTATTTCTTCCCTCTTCATAATTTTAAAGTTTAAATGAATTCTTGGCTTACCCGATTTAGCTACCAAGCGGAAGAGATATATTTCAATTTAATTTAAATATTCAATTTAAAGCATGTGAAGACGTTATATTAAAAATATTTATTCGCGAAGTTTAGCCAATAGCACTGTATGGATGTAATTATATTCCATGAAATAAAAATTTGCATGGCATATTAACATTAAAATTTTTAAAAAACATCAAAATAGTGTCGAATATAGTTTATTAATTTAATTTTAAAATAGTTTTTCTTCCTACTCAGGCCAATGAAAATCACGCACTTAAAAGTATGAAGAATTGTAATAATTTAATTTTCCATCAAAATCGAATGAGATAGTACATTAATTATATAACCACTTGATTTTTATCAATCAATATTATCAACCAAAAAGGATCAGAAATTAAATCAGTCAAATGTTGTCATTGTTTCTCAAGAATCGTGAAAAAAAATTCACATTCGTTGACAAATAAGTTTGAGAATATTTAGAATATAATACACAGTATTTAGGAGAAAAAACACGTAGACACTAAAGAAACGTGAGTCATATACATTTTATTAAACAATTAGTCAAAAACTTCAGTCTAAATTCAAGACTTTTTTTTTGATTAAAGAGTAAAGTATATTTAAAAGAATTTCTCCGACAGAAAAGTAATTTTAGATACAGATAAACATCCAAAAATGAAACATGCACAAAAAGAAAAAGAAAAAATAATAAGTTCCCTATCTTAAAAATAGTTAAAAAGATGATATGTGAGATAAACAGATCAACAAAAAAAATTAAGTAATGATTTTATGTTATGTCTTATAAAGTATGGGATACTTTAACATTTACAAGTCTAAGAAACACACACCTATAAAAGAAATCTCATTAATTTTTTTAACTGCAAAACTTATGTGATTACAGTAATCTAAAATTCTATAAAATAAAAATTCAAAAATATCCGTAGTATGAAGTAGCATATGTATTTTTAAAAAATTCTAGAGAAACACTTGTTGCAAATTAGTCAAAACTCGAATTCTTCTTTGGCATGCACACGCAAATGCCTTTTTAAGCTACTTCTGACAGAAAACGTCTTCTCGCAAAAACCACAAGTATACGGCTTTTCTTCGGTATGGATACGCAAATGCGTTTTGAAGCTACTTCTCTGAGAGAAACTCTTCAAGCAAATTTCACACAAATAAGGTTTTTCTTTAGTATGAATACGCAAATGTCTTTTCAACTCACCAAGTTGAGTAAATGACTTTTGGCAAATTTCACAAGCATAAGGCTTTTCTTCAGTATGAATGCGCAAATGTGTTTTCAAATGACCAAGTTGACTAAATGACTTTTGGCAAATTTCACAAACATAAGGCTTTTCTTCAGTATGAATGCGCAAATGTGTTTTCAAATGACCAAGTTGACTAAATGACTTTTGGCAAATTTCACAAGCATAAGGCTTTTCTTTAGTATGAATACGCAAATGTCTTTTCAAATCACCAAGTTGAGTAAAAGTCTTTTGGCAAACTTCACAAACATAAGGCTTTTCTTCAGTATGAATACGCAAATGTGTTTTCAAATGACTAAGATTGAGTAAATGACTTTTGCAAATTTCACAAACATAAGGCTTTTCTTTAGTATGAATACGCAAATGTGTTTTCAAATGACCAAGTTGACTAAAAATGACATTTTTGGCAAATTTCACAAACATAAGGCTTTTCTTTAGTATGAATACGCAAATGTGTTTTCAAATTGCCAAGTTGAGAGTGTAAGCCTTTTCACCAAGCAAATTTCATTTCAAACATAAGGTTTTTCTTTAGTATGAGTACGCAAATGTAATTTTAAATTACTAAGATTAGAGTGTGACTTGTTGCAAATTTCGCAAAATGGCAAATTTTTTTTAGATTTCCATTTCTAGTGAAAGACTTTTGGCATATACCACAAGTATAAGACTTTTCTTCAGTATGAATACGTAAATGTCTTTTTAGATTGTCAAGTCGATTAAAATTCTTGCTGCAGATTTCACAAACATAAGGATTTTCTTCAGTGTGAATACGCAAATGTGTTTTTGATTTGCTTCTTTCAGTATGACCATTAAGTAATTTTTGTGCACCACGATTTAATATATTCGACTTCAATTTGTCCTCAATCAAAGTTTCATTATCTTCCTTAAGAGATTGCTTCTGTTTAATATGAATACATGGCTGATTATATGAAAACGTTTTTGTTTTTCGTTCTTCACTACAAATATAACACTGACCAGATTGCTCCATTTCTGAAACACTTGTAAATTGTCTGGCATAAAACTACACTTTCATAGGTAAATTAATGTTTCTCTCCTGATAATCTTAAGAGGAAAGTGAACTCATTTCATTTTATAAAATATTGTGGAAATTATAGCTTTTGAAGGACTTTCTTCATTTTTAAAAGGCTTGCAGATAGCTATTCTTTCGTATCTCTAGTGACTGATAAATTTGATATAGGTATCTCGGAATGTGTGTGTGTGTTTCAAAATAGATGCCCTACGTTCCATTTTAAATTAAACATATAAGATTAGGTTATCTAGATGAAGAAATGAGTTGTAAAACTTTTTAAATGGATGCAAAAAGACCTGGAAGACACTTCAAAGGAATAATTTATCATGTTATATTGTTAATTGGAGAAAGATAGCGCTAGAATTCTCAGCGTCCTATTATTCTATCATTTTATTTGCAATTAACTAAGCAGTTTTAATTTATTTTGTTATTTACGTTACATTAATGGTTATGTCCTAAAAACACATCTTGAAAGTAAATTTATTTCATTATGAAACAATTTTATGTTAACAATTTGAAAATCTTCTTCGACAAATGAAATTTTGAGCTCAGTTTGAGTTTAAATATTTTAAGAAAATCGAATAACCTTTAATTTAAGCCTTTTCGATTCGTAATCATTTAAATCTTAATGGTCAGGTCCATACTTATGTTCATAAGTATATGTTCAGGAGAGTCAATATGCATTTTTTTTAATTTAGACATTTAAATGCACTTATATGGAAAATGGGCATTTTCCAGGGTTAGTAGTAATTGAACATTAATGTATCCCAAGGTGAACAAAATAGGACAAACGGTTTCAATTGCCGAAATGAGTATTTTGACAATTGTTCGTAATTGAAAATTTCTAGGACCCGTTGACATTATCCCTTTTTGTGTGTTGAGTGTTAATTTAAACTGTGTTTCTTTTTAGACTACAGGTTTTTGATCTACAAGCCTCTCTTGAGTTACAATTTCGCGGACCTTGATAGCTTAGGGTTCATGGTCACAAACTCGTGGACTTTGTGTCATGAGTTAATGCCACATTTGTTCTTAAAACCCTTCGTGTCGAGAGGCTGATGTCGAGGCTTAAAGTTAACGTAGTGTGTTAATTAGGAGAGAGGTTTCCAGCTGAAACGTCCCCCTCTCCACTTTACCGAGGCTGAAATTTACGCGAGGTCCATTTCATTGCTTCAGCGAGAGAATTTTCATTGACGTCAATGTATAAAGGTACAAGAGAGTTACTGGTGTCGGATCTCGCATTTTTAAATGTCGCTCAAATGACGAGATTGACACTTGAGCTAATACCTTCTCTCTATACTTCGTCAATGGAAGTATATTGAGCCTCGGATGACTTATATGGCCAAAGAGGTTGCCGATGCATCGGCCATCTCTTCACGGTGGGTCTTCAGCAGTTCTAGGCTCGAACTGAAGAAACACCAACCATAGCCCCGTGTCCTTGGCCACTATTCATTTGTGGCTCCTGCAAATGTCGATGTTAACTTTTATAGGATGGACATATATTATTTTAAATAAAGGAGATATTGTAACGAGTGAGCTTAATTTTAAAATATATTGTCATTTTCGATCTTAACTGCTTTTTGAAACTGGCGGCCGAAAAATTAGTAAGTATCTCCAGTTTTATTTAACACACAATTTTCAAAAATAGAGGAGCATAATATTTACTCTATTACCTTTTTTTACTGCATCAAATAATTTCCTATTTTTCAGCAGATGCACAACGCATCATCTTTTAAATGTCCATCTATTGTCTAATGGCAAACTTTCAAGCAATTTTTTGTCTGGAGCACTGAGATATATAGGAGGTACTGGAAATTGGTTCATCGGCGGTATCAATCAAAACCGACATTTCCTGTTTGGGAACTGATGTCATTTTAACGGTAACGTAATTTGGTTTGGGAAAGTATCTAAGACTGGATAATCCGACACATATGCTGTAAGACAAGTTCACTATTGACCTTCCTTTATCCAGCCGACAGAGAGGTGACCGTTGCAGTTTCTTCGTCAATTTTTGGCTTCAAGGTCGTAGGAGGGGTGAAAAGACGAATGGCCGTATAGTAATCATGGCTATTTCGAAACAGAAGTAATTTTGCATTCATCTGACACGAACCCGTGATATGTCAATGACGAATTCATGACCCTAACTACTAGGCTACCACGGCAACTATTTATTTGTAGAGAAAGTTGAGATTGTGAGACTCTATACGTACATATTAGCCAATAATTTGCATCCTATGGGACATCAGCCATAACATCCTCCTTATTACGACATTTTGCAGGACGATCATACATCGATTCATCCAATTACACCAGGGTGTTAAAAAACTGGGTTTATAGAGAATAAAATAAACTTCATGTTTAAGAATGATTATTTACAAATTTAGTAACTTCATTTAGCTTTGATTTTTTTTCTATTTTATCGAATCCATTTCTCGAAGAGAAGAGAGAGAATGCATTTATTCAAATTTTTTTCATGCAACATGCTCAAAAAGTGATTGAATCAATACTGTAAATATTATATACGAAAGATGGTTTTCACCAAAGCAGGATATTGGTTGTTAAAAATCGGTAAAATTTATATTGCATTGGCATGTGTGTGTGTAAAGGATATTGTTACATTTTCTTAAGTTATAAATCAAAAGCCTTCTTTCAATGGCAAAAATTATTAGGTATTCACTGATTTTAAAGACTGACTATGGGATATTGTTTAAATATAAATTACAAACTGCATTTTATTTCCTACATCTACACTTAATTACTTTATGTTTCTTTTAAGATGGAACAGAGAGAATCAAAATGTACATTGGATATTAAGTCTATTTTAAATTATTAATCGTTTCACAAAACTTAATTAAAGGATTATAAATCTCATATTTTAGCAAGACAGTTATTGTCAGGTTTTCTCATAAATTTGAATTTTGGTCAAGGGACGAGAATGACACTTGAGTTGGTATGCGTCTCTACAAATTTCGAGGCTCATGTGAGAACTTTGAGCCTCGATAAATTTAACGAACATCTGATTTTCCACATGACGGGTATTTAGTGGACAAGAGCTGGAGCCCCTAATTCATTAAGGTCAGGAATAACCAATCAGTTAATGCGGCTTCCATGAATATTTGAATCTGAAAACTTTGTAATAAAGTTTCAGTAATTTTTGTGGTTAGAGATCATGTTTGATTCCAAAAGAAAAGACACAAATGTTTATACTTACACTCTAAAGTTCTGCAATGAGTCTCTGATATTCTAAAAGCCAAAAAAATAATTAATTAATTTTACAGCAGATACTGTATTTAATATATTTATTATTACTGCATCTATTAAATTACTTAAATACCATTTTTCTTCATCATAACTACAATAATGCGCCATAGCATAAGAAAGATTTAAGACGTGCCCATGCATTCGGAACTGTAACGGCGATTCACACGTAGGGTATGACATACCCGACGAGGCGGTATCCCAAAATATATATTTAGAATTCGCCCACAAGCTCAGGTCCCTCAAAGGATAAGACCTTAAATTCAGCTACACAAGCAACTATCAGTTTTTCAAAAAACATTTAGAAGGAACGTTGAAAAAGGTTAGAAGGTGGGTATGATATACCCAGCGCGAGAAGTGCCGGGTTAAGAACACGCACACTTCTGAAGTACACGAAACACGCAATAACACCTACATTATTTAGATGGGTTTCAAAACAGTAACAAATCTTACCACGTCATCGTTATTTCGTCACTACCACATATACTAGTACATACACAATATGGTCGTACAGCTCCAAAATGTTTCTTATTTCGTTGAATTGCTAAAACTCAGAGTCCTTTGGGTACAAACATATCAATCCATATTTTTGAAAATTCTTTACTGGATTCACTTCCGAAAATATTAGTAAAATTTTCTTAACATTTTTAAAACAATATAAGAGAAGAATACAAAAGAGTTTACAAATCATAAGCAAAGTAACTATTTAAGTATGCACTAACAACATTTTGGGGTTTCAACATATTGGAAATCGGCTAACCACTTTTCGTTGCATATTGACATTTGTGACAACATTTTTAAGTTTGTTGGAACTTGGTGAAGGTATAATTCGTAAATATCTAGCTTAATTAAAGATATAGTTTTGTAAATAAATATTAAAAAATTTCTAAAAAATCAGAAGATTTATGCGTAAAAAACTGATTAATTGTTAACTTATAATGTTAACTGAGACGTCTGTAACAAGAAAAAAAGACTTTTTTTTACACTAAATATAAATGGATTACACTTACTTTAATTAAAAGCAATAAAAGTAATATTTTTGCAGTAAACTATGTCTGTAATTATGTACATGCTAATGCCAAGAAAACACTCCATTTTAAAATATAAATAATTCTATAAGAGCAATTACTAATACAGAACATATTTTTTTTTATCTTCGAATCATGTTTTTACGTTTAGGTACATCAGGTGTTAAAACATAACGGTACATATAATAAAAGAATCAAATTGAAAAAAAAATGTTTTAAAAATTAAACATTTTTAAAATTTGCGATTTATATTAACTCTAAATTTTATGCAGGAACTCTGAATCTTCATTTGAAAACTAATTCGCTGACTTTATAAAAATATTGTTAATCTAGCAATATGTAAAATATCAGCACTATAGGTAATATAGATTTTGTGAAAAATGTAATGGATTCACCAAAAATGCATTTAGAGAACATTGCAAATAAATATATTTCTCACCTATGATTTGCAAAGCAATATTTTTTAATACAGTATGAACCCATATTGCGGCCCAGTGGAAACGTATCTCGCTTACACACCACATGTTCGGGTTCAATACCCGGGCTAGGGAAGGTCGTCTCAACCTTTCATGCTTATTACAGTGGGTTGATAAAAGAATACCAAGCGTGCTTTTGGACTTAAATACTGGGACTTAAACGCTTCAGACTGACCACCTGATCGGGACATCTGCTCATGCACCTCAGAGCCCAATGGTCGCGTATACTGGGATGGGCATAGTATGCCTCATGGGCTGTTGTGTCATTGAGTTTGAGTTTATGAACCCATATTATAATTATAAAATTATTCTGCATCGTTTTTAATTAGTAAATTGCAAAGTCTAGATTATTCTGAAGTATATTTTATTACACTTTCCATACTTCATCAACAAGTGTTATCAATGATCCACAACATCTTCCATTTAAAATGCCAAAGTTTTAAATCTATAATTTCTGGAATATTTTTACTTTCCTTTGAACATTCGAATTATAAGATACACATATTTTAAAAGTATTGTTTTTCAAATATAGAAAGGAAATGTGTAAGAGTGTGTTTGATGAATAATTTAAATCAGAATTTCTGTTTTTTTAAAAAAAAACATTATAACAGCTCTGCTTTTGTACAAACACATCTAAATATTTATTTATTTTAAAGGGAAAATAACAGTTATAAATGTAAAGAATTATTTGTGAGAATTCAACCATGGGGTTCAACCATGTGACGGCATGTTTTTTTAAGCATTCTTATGGAACGTTTTTTGACAACCGGTAAAAGTAGAAAATTTCAAATTTTTTACCATTTATATATATATATAAAGAAAACGTATACAAATGGTTTGCCAAAAATATCCAATAGAACGTTAGTTATAGCGCTTTGAGCACACCCGCCTCGAAAATGATTGATTGATTTAATATTAACGTCGCACTGTTCAGCTACACGAGGGCTTTTGGCGACGGACCACGTAATTTTGAACCATGGTCAAGTGACGTGGACGACACCTGAGCTGGCACCCCCTCTCCTAACTACCACACCACACCAACGGGAGGACGTTTCAGCTCTCGACAGATTTAACGTGCATCGCTGCCCAACACGGCGGGTCTTTAGTGGTACTGGTATCGAACTCATGACCAGGCAAGCCACGATCCGATACCTATACCACTCGGCTACCGCGGCCACCCCGCCTCGAAAAAAGGGACGCTCACTTCCTTCACGATTCAGGCTGAATGGCTTATCTAAAAAAAAAAAAAATTAATGCTGTTTTAATATATCAGCTTAAATTATCACAGAATGGACTATACTGAATTAAAAATATCAAAAATTAGATTGTTAGTGGATATCTGAAGAAAAAGTTTCGAATTTCATGATGTTTTGTTATGTTTTTATTATAAAAAATAGAAAAATTTTGAATTTTGGAATGAACTTAGTTAATTTAGTACGTATATATATGCTGAGTCTACCCTATAAATTTGAAGACATTCGGTCAAACCACTCTTGAGATATGATGGAAGAAAATTTGAAAAACACAGTTTAGACAAAAACGCGTTTAAAGTTTTATGTCCGAATGAAACTATGAAAATCTTAATTTAGCGTTCCGAACAGCTGATTTTCTAACACCTGCTTGTTTATAACGACTGCGAATTTTAAAAAAAATCACTTTACCCCCGTACATTAGACATGTTAAGAAAGATATTTATGGATTGGTTTTTATTTTTTAAACTTATTACATGGTGAACCCCCTTAACAATAGGCAATTAGAATTAACGAGGCGTCTATCTTTCAAGCTGTGTAATAATTTATGATATTCCTTGAGAATAACTTCGTACTATAATCATCTGATTGAAAATTTCACCATAACACTGAGCATTTATGTATACAAAATAATACTTATTTTACTTTTTAAAAAACAAAAACTTTAATTTTAAAGATTTATAATTCTTCTTTTAAATTATTCTTACTTTGAGCCTAAAAACCTTAGGATTCTTAAAACGTTTGAACTTATAACATGGGAAATTACATTCTGTGTGCAGTTTAAATTAATATTTAACAATACATAATAATATTAGAAATTTTCAAGAAAGTGTACTTGAATCATAGTTACCTAACATTCACTTAAAATTTTTAAATGAAAAATGTTCTATATATATATTGTTCTAAATTAAATTCCTCTAAATACTACATCAATGGATGCAGCAAAATGCCATTATCTTAAAAAGTGAAATAAAAAATGTAAAATCTGAAGCATTTTACCGTGCCCAGTTATCTTATTTACGTTTATCAGGAGAATTTTTAAAAAAATTGAAATTAATTACATTTTAAACAATAAGACAAAACCCTTCGTTAAAGTTTTATTAATAGTACACATAACCTACTGTAAAATATTTATTCATGAGAAATAAGTATTTTCTGAGAAGAAGGTACATAAACTTACGCAATTTAACATGGCCTTCTATTGACGTGCCGGACCTTTTTATAAACATTTAAATCTTATAACTCAGGTCTACAGTAATACCTATTGGCTCATTTTTTGGAGATTCCATTTGCAGATTTTGCGATTTCGATACTTAAATAAACTTACTATGCAGTAAAACAGATATTATCTGGCGTTAGTAGCAATTGTTAGAGAGGTTCAATATCTGGAATGTTTCCATCGACACTCGTTCACATTTCAGATGATCCTCGCCGGTGACATGCGTTCAGTGTAAATTTATTTTAAACTATATTACTTTTTATTCAGCATGTTATGTTAGATTCTAGTAATTTCATTAGACAAAACATTAATAAAAGCTACATTAAGAGTCCTGCCTTACATGGAAATAAAGATAAATTATCTTCTTACTATTATGAAAACATTCAATCTTAAAATTTAATAAATGTTGAGATAGTAGATGTAAGACTGGTACTATGTTAAATCAGTATTAATATGATTGTGAATCTAAATATAACCTATGTAAAACTTTTAATTGTATTTATACATTTAAATTGTAAAGTTTTTCAGTATAAATATATTGGACAGACCTTAACTACTATTAACATCAGGAATTATCAACATAGACATGATGTTAAATACTTTAATAATTCCAATAATTCTAATAAAATTGAACTTAGACACTTTCATATGCATGATTTCAAAAATTGTGAATTGTCTATCATTAAAATTATTCCAAATATTAATCACAAACTTTGTTGGGAAAATCACTTTATTAGGAGTTATAATACAATATATCCATATGGTCTTAATGTTATGTATTTTGCAAAAAATACTTTATTATTACAGTGTAATAATAAAGAATTTTTTTATAATGATAACAATTTAAATAATTCTAAAAGAAAATTTAGAAGTAAAAGAACTAAAAGGAAAAATAGAGATAAAAAATCTTTAAATGACAATATTAAAGTTATTATTGATTTTTTTTTTTGAAAAATCTTTAATATCAAGAAGATCAAATACTTCATGTTTGGTCTTAATAAAAATGAAATTGTATTGTTAAATGAAACCTTAAATAATAATTCCTTAAAGGTTTGTCATGCAGTACACATTATTAAAGACATTTATAACTATCTGGTTAATAAATGCAAAATTAATGTTAGAAAAAATTAATGAGCCTATTACAGAGTACTGCACTTTATTATTCATGAATAAAACTTTTGACAAAATTAATTTTTCTAATGTATTTAATAAACATTTGTCACTTTTTCCTGTTAGAAATGTGGGTGTTAAAAAAGCATTTAAATATAACAAACGATGGGCAGATTTATCTTTAACTACAATAATAGTTAGCCTTCTATTAAAATAGAAGACTGTATATGTAAAAACTATAATGATTTTATTGAAGGTCATCATAAATATGTAGTTACTGGCAACTTAGACATAGACAATGACAAAATTTTAAGGGATATAATGAATAAAGGCACTAGTTTCAGAATAACTGTTTTTAAGAACAAAAATACTGTTAAAACACAAAGTAATAAAGATATTGATAATTTTATTACAAAATCTGCAATTAAATATGGATTACCTATAGAAGCATTTGATGAGTATAAGTACAACATTTTAAAAGACCTTATGAAATTTAGCTACCATTCTCAGTATGAGTTTACTTTTAAAGATATAAAACAGAAAATTTATGATTTACAAAAGAATTTTATCATAGTTTAAATTGATAAAGCACCTGGTAACTATGCTGAGATTTTTGTAAGTAATTTTATTGTAATATGCTTAATGAAAACTTTTTAAATAATGAATCTTTTAAAAAAATAGATTTGTCACATAATGAAATTAGTAATCGTATTATTGCTTCTTATAAAAAATTAGGTCTTTGTGTTCCTAAAATTAACTATCCATATATATTTTTAACACCAAAATTCCATAAAAGTCCTGTTAAATTTAGAACTGTGACAAATGGTTTTAAAACATATATTACCACTGCAGGCAAATTAATTCATAATATTATACAAAACTTTATTAAATAGCAATGTAATAAAGCTATAATTAAAAATAGTAAAGAGATTATAGATTTTTTAATAATAGAAATATTTATTCAGTTCATTGTTATGACTTTGAAGATCTTTTCAATTCCATTGATTTATATGATATTATTAAAACAATTTTAGAAAACCACACAGTATTTATAATCTTAATATTAATTTTAACAAATTTAAAACTCTCATAGATTTAGTCTTAAAGGAAAATTACATTAACTTTAATGGTTCATTATATATACAATACAAAAGACTGCCACAACGAGGCCCAGCAATCAATAGTTTGACTAATTTATATTTACACTTTTATAAATATAATTATATTATTAATAATGACTATTACATTTTTAGATACATTGATGATTAAATTATTTTTGGTAAAAATGGTAATTTAAATCCCAATATTAATTTATATCCGGCTTACCTAAACTTAGTTAAAATTAATAATAATCCAATTAAAACTAATTATTTAGATGTAACATTGTATATTAAGAATTTGAAATTACATAGTAATATTTATGATAAAAGAGATGTCTTTAATTTTAACATTCTTAAAGTGCCTTACTGGAATTCAAATTAATCAATATCTATATATAGAAATATTATTTTTAACTATATTTATCGTAATAATGTTTTAGTTAGTGATAAAGCTAATATTTATTTAAACATTAATAACTTTATCAAACAGTGTCTAGGACATGGATATCTTGCTAACTTTCTTTACAATTATATTTTTATTAGTTCTTAATGTTATAATTTGTATTAATAACTTATTGACATTATGGGTTTTTTTAAACTAATTGTACAAGTATTAAATAGTTGGCGCCACATGTTTAATAATTCAATAATATTTAAATATTTCTAGGATTCATTTATATTTTACACTAATACTTATATCAATATATATTTATGATTTTTTAAAAGTACATATATATATATATATATATATATATATATATATATATATATATATATTTTATAATATATATATATATATATATATATATATATATATATATATATATATATATATAATTTATATTAATCTATCATTACCGATTGGCTCAGCATCTAAACATACACTATTCTATATCTGTTGTACATTGTTGATATTTTAATATAATACACTTAGTATGAGTAATGTACTTTTAAGACCCATGAAATGAAAAGGAACTAATTGAGAACATAATTGTTTCCGGGAATCCTGTAATAACGAAGGTAGAGCTTAAAACTATTTTTAGCACAATGAAACATCGATGTGAAGCTGTAATAAAGAATGAAGGCAACGTCACTAAGTCACTGCTATCGTCAGTATTTAATGCATTCGACAGTTTTTGCAATATAACTTTTTTTCCGTTACAAATTTTAAAAAAAATTGTGTGTTAATTTTAGTATTAAATTCTCTTTAAAATGATAAACAGTATTTAGCACTCTGTTCAACATAGCATTTTCTATAATTATACAAACTTAAAATCACATAGCAATTTAAAAAACTTACTTACTTAAACTTACTACTTACCTACTATCTACTATCTACGTTTTGCATCGAATTTAAATGTATAATGTGAATACTAGTAGGCTACAATTTTATAATTATATTTTATTAGTTTAGTGATTTTATTATAATGTTTAAATTCCTCCAAATGTTATTCTTTCCTTTCCTCTTGGTACATAGAATGACAAACTACAGGTGAAGGTTGGCTAGCCCTAAGACTTATTTAAACCTGCAATCTTGGTTCCTATGGCCAGGAGTTTGTTATTGTACTATTGTGCCTATTTCTTCCTATTTAGTATAGTTATCTTAGGTTCTAACTATCTGTGTATTTTTATGTTTTGGATTATATATATATATATGTCAGGTTTGAAAAGTTTAGGTTCAAAATTAAGGAAGTAATAAATGAAAATAGAGCGAACTCTTTGCCATCGCGTAAGGATTTATGAGTAAACAAGTCTGTTAAAAGGTGCAACGAGCGCTGACGAAGGCGAACGCATACTAGAAAGGACTTGGCTGGTGTCTCCTCGCAGCGATGTTGTATTTGGTAACACCCGGTTGCGCGGCAAAAGGTCCGTCATGTTATATGATGAAAGCGTAATAAAGGAATATTGTGAAGATGATGTCCTCCTCAGTTTACCAAAAGGCCTGGGGCCTGTCAAGAGCCGGCAGGATGATTTAAAGTACCGAAAAATATGCCACGAAACCAAACGAATTAACTTCAAAAAATATTTTTTCGAACGAGCGACTGCATTGAAAACGATACTACCATGGAGGACGACTCTTTCCGGCAGGAGTCACCAGTCAACACATCCAAAGAACCCTTCTTTTTTCCTGAATATTTGATCTTAATAAGTTTAGTAGTTGTAAAAGTTTTATTGACTGTTTTGATCAACAATGTTTGGAATATCAAAAAGACGAACAATGGAAGAAGCAAAATATTCCTAGATATCTCACGGGAGTTTATCTTAAATTTTGGTACGAAAACCATTTATTTGAAAAGTCTTACCAAGAAAGCAAAGAATTATTAATGACGGTGTTCGATGCGACGAAACAAGAGGATATTCGAAAATTTCACAAATTAAAACTAAACGATACTAAAGAATTAATTTCCTTTTTTACAGAAAAACTTTCTTTGGGGAAGAAACTAAATTATGATGACAGTTCAATTGTGGAACATATGACATTATCCAGTCCCATAGAATTTCAAAAGTTCCTAGTTATCAAGAAGATTTCGACACCCTGCGAATGGATCTCAACCATGCGACAATTAATCGCAGTAACACCGGACAGCGCAGACCGAAAACCGGTAGATACTGGAAGTTATACCCGATGGAATCACGCATACGGTAGTGTACACAGAGGAACTGATCCACAGAACAGATTCCAGTCAAGAGGAAATCATGGAGAGCCACATCAATCTCACATGATGAGATTCAGTGGGAGACAACAGAATCGTCATTTTCACTCGCCCAGAAATGACGAAAATAACCAGAGGCAAGGATGACAACTAATTATTGATTCAATGGTATGTTCCAAGCACTTTTGTACTCTAATTGACACAGGAAGCAATGTGTCATTAATTCCAATAAATTTATCTAAACAATTAAAAAACATTAAAATTATTAAAAATAGTAATGTAAAAATAAATCAAACTTGTGGGACTATTCAACCCAAAGGTATAATTAAAGTTTATATGAATATTGGATGTATATCTAAGCAAATAGATTTGTTTGTAATTGATACTAAATTGCCTTATATTATTTTAGGACTTGAATATTTACATTTATTTAAGCTTGACATTAGTATTCGTAACATGTGTATTTTTCAATGTGGTAAAAATTTAAGTAATATTAAAGTTGTAAATAAGTGTATTGATGAGTTGAGAACATATCATGGGACATATTGTAAAACTCTTAATAATGATCAAAATATTAACTACTATAATGCAAATAATGAAGATAATATTAACGTTAAGAATAATAAAGGTTTAGATCAAGTACCAGACAGCCCTGAAGCTGATCTGAAAAGATTGTTTAACCCAGCCATGGTTGTTGAGGACACAGTACCAAAACAAACTAGTGAGCAATGGGGAGATTTAACCCAACTTCTTGACAAATTTCAAACCATATTTTCACAAAATAAGTATGATGTAGGTTGTATCAATTTAGAGCCACAAAGAATTTATTTAATCTCAGACCTTCCTATAAGTTTACGCCCTTATAGAAACAGTCAGCAAGAATCTAAAGAAATACAAACACAGATAGAAGAATTGTTAAAAGCAGGTTTTATTAGACCCTCCCATAGCCCATATGCTGCCCCTGTAACTTTAGCATACAAAAAGGATGAAGGGAAAAGATCAAGATTATGTATCGATTATAGAAAACTAAATGAAATCACAAGAAGAGATTCCACCCCTGTACCTCTGATAGACTTTGTAATTGATAATTTAACTCATGCTAAATTTTTTTCTACGCTCGACTTAACAAGTGGTTATTGGCACATTAAAAGTCATGAAAAAGACGCAGAGAAACTGGCTTTCACAACTAATTTTGGACTCTATGAATGGTTAAGACTTCCATTTGGCTGGAAAAATTCCCCAGCTGTTTTCCAAAGAACTATAAGACAAATTTTACAAAAATATCAGTTAACTTTTGCTTTAAACTATTTTGATGATATAATAATTTTCTCACAGTCTTGGGAAGAGCATTTAACTCATTTAGATACAATATTTCAAATTTGTAAAAAAGAAAACATTAAACTTAAAAATCAAAATGTCAGTTTGCACAGGAAAAAAATAAAATTTTTAGGATATGAAATAACACAAGGTCATTATTCCCCAAGTAATCCAAATATTGAAACAATAAGAAAATTAGCACCACCTAAAGATGTGAAAGAACTCCAAAGATTCCTTGGTTCCATCAATGTTTATCAAAAATTTATTAAAGATTATGCAAAATTTTAGAGTACCATTAAATAAATTACTTTAAAAGATGCAATTTGGAATTGGTCACATGAATGTCAAGAAGCTTATCAAAAGTTAAAGAATTGTTTAATCTCAAAACCTATACTTAAATTATACAACTCACAATATCCATGTCATGTGTTTTGTGATGCAAGTCAGGAATCAATAGGTGTAGTCTTGAAACAACAACACCCAGATGGAACACTTTACCCCATAGCTTATCACTCGAGACAATTACTTAAACAAGAAAAAAATTATACAATTTCAGAAAAAGAGTGTTTAGCAATTATAGATGCCTTAGATAAATTCCACTGTTACCTACATGGATCCAAACTCACAATACATACTGATCATGATGCTTTACAATGGCTTAAAAGTGTAAAACATTTAACTGGACGTTTATTTCGGTGGAGTTTAAAACTTTCTCAGTAAGAATATTCGATAGTTTATATAAAAGGTAAATTAAATGTTGAAGCAGACATGTTGTCTAGGAACCCTGTAAGCCATTATATATCACCCATTTGTCATTTTTTAAATACTGATGAAATTATTAAATACCAAAATTCAGAGAACATTAATGATCCAAAATATATAAAAATTAATGATGTATTAACAGTTAAGAAAAAGAATTTAATTAAAATTGTAGTACCGTTATCTTTGAGAGAAAAATTAATTACAACTGCACATGAACAATTTGGTCACCCAGGTGAAAAAAAGATGTTAAAATTAATTTCCCCAATTTACTACTGGAAAGACATTATATTAGACATTTCAAATTTTGTTAAATGTTGTGAAACATTTCAAATGAATAAAAAGTCTACACAAAAAAAGTATGGATTATTGGAAGAAGTTCCTGTAGCAGAAGAACCATTTGAAATGATTTCACTAGACACTGTAGGAGGATTTAATTATCATAATTCACAAAAGAAATACCTGCATGACAGGCCCCAGGCCTGCTGGTAAAATAAGGAGGACATCATCTTCACAATATTCCTTTATTACGCTTTCATCATATATAATCTAACATGGCGGACCTTTTGCCGCGCAACCGGGTGTTACCAAATACAACGTCGCAGCGAGGAGACACCAGCCAAGCCCTTTCTTAGTATGCGTTCGCCTTCGTCAGCGCTCGTTGCACTTTTTAACAGGCTTATTTACTCACAAATCCTTACGCGATGGTAAAGAGTTCGCTCTATTTTAATTTATTACTTCCTTAATTTTGAACCTAAACTTTTCAAACCTGACAAATTTCCCCCTCCGCTGAAGTCTGGCACAGCCAGATTGGCCAATTCTGACTGGCAAGTCCCCAGGGAAAAAAATTATATTTCAATTATATCAAATTCCCCAAATGAAATAAAAATCTAGAAGATATAAATTGTGTAAAAGAGTGGGCTGGTGAATCCTAACATGTACAAAAAAAATAGCAATAATGAATAACAAAGTATCAAAAATTTGGTATAAAACTTTGTGTTACATAGAATTGTTTTCTGAAAAATATCACACATCTAATACTTCCACTATGACTATAATAATAATGAGGTTAATAAAAAACAACATAAGAAAGATAATTCACATTAGACATTCAAAAATATAGTAGTACTAAACATAACATAAGATCAAGTGAAATTCTCCCTAAATGTGCACCAATAGTAAACAATGTTAATAAAGTGATAAATGTTGAAAAGTTACAAGTACTTCAAAATGGTATTGAATGTTGGAATATTGAGTACATAAATACATAGAAGAATAGGTATAGAGTAAATAACATGATTTTAGGAATAATGGTAAAGTAAATACATAAAAAGAAGAGATATAAAATAAGTAACAGCAAAATGAGTTTAGAATAATTAGGAATAACAACAGCAACATGATTTTAGGAGTAATGGTAAAAGTAAATACACATAAAGACATATATGGAGTAACTACAGCAACATGATTTTAGGAGCTCCCAAAAAAGAAAAGATTACATGACTATAACACAGAAATTTATCAAAATAAACACAACATCAACATTATATCAAAATATCACTAGAAATATAAATGCAAAGAAAAATAAAGGTATTTCAGATATATCAAGTACAGGTAAAAGTTTAATCAATGTAATGTAATGTAATGTTTCACACAGTCCTGTCTTGGAAAAATCATAGTTCAATGTTCATCATCCAATTATTGTTTATCTCACAGTTCTTTTGTTTAGTATTAGAATCTCTACTCAATCAACTCATTTCAAAAACATACAACCATAATAAAATCTTCATAACATCACATACACTATATTTTAACTTTCAGAATATACTTATATCACAAATAATCACAATGAAATTACTCTAACACAATGTATCGTAAAATGACCTCATCACAATGTTTTCATACAGTCCATAATTCGGTTATTTTTTTTTAAATAGTCTTCAATAATGTGTTCATTATGAATAAAGATACAATACAAATTCAATTACATTAAATTTTGATTTTCATAATGTAAACAAGTCTTAAATTCAAATTTTAAACACAACTTTTATTATTTATTTTTAAACAATGCACTTTTTTAAAATTACAATGCACTTCTTTTAAAATTACAATGCACTTCTTCCCCCCAATGTTTGAGAAAACAAACTCTATAACAAATATAAATAAGAATTTAGCATAATTGAAATTGGATTTTGAATGAAAATGTTTTTAATCTTGTAGAATGAACAATATCTGTTAATTTTCCTGTATATTGATTTGGTTTATCTATTTCATAAGTAACATTTGAGAGTTTTCTGACAACTTTAAAATGACCATTATAAGGAGATTGAAGTTTACTTGAATTAGGGTATGAGAAATTTTGATATAAGACTAAATCTCCAACTTTAAATTTTGCATCAACATCATGTTTATCATACCTTTGTTTATTTATCTTATGATGCTTAATTGTTCCGTTTACTGCAATTTGTCTAGCTTGTTGTATAGGTGGATAGTTTAATTTTACTTGATTAGGTAATGGCGAATCATATGGCAAAGTTTCAAACATTAAATATGCAGGTGGAAAGCCAGTAACATCATGTGGCGAGTTACTGAATTCATATGTAACTTGTTCTAATAATTTTGTCCAAGGAGTTTTTGTAGTTGAATTAACTTTACATCTTAATTTTGCTACTAATGTCTGATTAACTCTTTCATTCTTTCCATTGCATTGTGGTCTATTTGCTGAGGTTAGTAATTGTCTAATATTATGATGTTTTAAGAATTTCTTAAATTTAGATAAAGTGAATGCAGCATTTCTATCACTTAAAAGTTGTTTTGGGCATTGAATTGAAAAAAAAATTTGTTTTAAGCAATTTGTATAAGTTTCAGAAGTGACACTTTTGGATGGAAATGTCCAAGCATATCTGGTAGCATGATCCAGAACAATATGCAGGTATTTCTTTTTGTGAATTATGATAATTAAATCCTCCTACAGTGTCTAGTGAAATCATTTCAAATGGTTCTTCTGCTACAGGAACTTCTTGCAATAATCCATACTTTTTTGTGTAGACTTTTATTCATTTGACATGTTTCACAACATTTAACAAAATTTGAAATGTCTAATATAATGTCTTTCCAGTAGTAAATTGGGAAATTAATTTTAACATCTTTTTTACACCTGGGTGACCAAATTGTTCATGTTCAGTTGTAATTAATTTTTCTCTCAAAGATAACGGTACTACAATTTTAATTAAATTCTTTTTCTTAACTGTTAATACATCATTAATTTTTATATATTTTGGATCATTAATGTTCTCTGAATTTTGGTATTTAATAATTTCATCAGTATTTAAAAAATGACAAATGGGTGATATATAATGGCATACAGGGTTCCTCGACAACATGTCTGCTTCAACATTTAATTTACCTTTTATATAAACTATCGAATATTCATACTGAGAAAGTTCTAAACTCCACCGAAATAAACGTCCAGTTAAATGTTTTACACTTTTAAGCCATTGTAAAGCAGCATAATCAGTATGTATTGTGAATTTGGATCCATGTAGGTAACAGTGGAATTTATCTAAGGCATCTATAATTGCTAAACACTCTTTTCTGAAATTGTATAATTTTTTTCATGTTTAAGTAATTGTCTCGAGTGATAAGCTATGGGGTAAAGTGTTCCATCTGGGTGTTGTTGTTTCAAGACTACACCTATTGATTCCTGACTTGCATCACAAAACACATGACATGGATATTGTGAGTTGTATAATTTAAGTATAGGTTTTGATATTAAACAATTCTTTAACTTTTGATAAGCTTCTTGACATTCATGTGACCAATTCCAAATTGCATCTTTTTTTAAGTAATTTATTTAATGGTACTCTAAAATTTGCATAATCTTTAATAAATTTTGATAAACATTGATGGAACCAAGGAATCTTTGGAGTTCTTTCACATCTTTAGGTGGTGCTAATTTTTTCTTATTATTCAATATTTGGATTACTTGGGGAATAATGACCTTGTGTTATTTCATATCCTAAAAATTTTATTTTTTCCTGTGCAAACTGACATTTTGATTTTTTAAGTTTAATGTTTTCTTTTTACAAATTTGAAATATTGTATCTAAATGAGTTAAATGCTCTTCCCAAGATTGTGAGAAAATTATTATATCATCAAAATAGTTTAAAGCAAAAGTTAACTGATATTTTTGTAAAATTTGTCTTATAGTTCTTTGGAAAACAGCTGGGGAATTTTTCCAGCCAAATGGAAGTCTTAACCATTCATAGAGTCCAAAATTAGTTGTGAAAGCCAGTTTCTCTGCGTCTTTTTCATGACTTTTAATGTGCCAATAACCACTTGTTAAGTCGAGCGTAGAGAAAAATTTAGCATGAGTTAAATTATCAATTACAAAGTCTATCAGAGGTACAGGGGTGGAATCTTTTCTTGTGATTTCATTTAGTTTTCTATAATCGATACATAATCTTGATCTTTTCCCTTCATCCTTTTTGTATGCTAAAGTTACAGGGGCAGCATATGGGTTATGGGAGGGTCTAATAAAACCTGCTTTTAACAATTCTTCTCTCTGTGTTTGTATTTCTTTAGATTCTTGTTGACTGTTTCTATAAGGGCGTAAACTTATAGGAAGGTCTGAATTATAAATGAATTCTTTGTGGCTCTAAATTGATACAATCTACATCATACTTATTTTGTGAAAATATGGTTTGAAATTTGTCAAGAAGTTGGGTTAAATCTCCCCATTGCTCACTAGTTTGTTTTGGTACTGTGTCCTCAACAACCATGGCTGGGTTAAACAATCTTTTCAGATCAGCTTCAGGGCTGTCTGATATTTGATCTAAACCTTTATTATTCTTAACGTTAATATCTTCATTATTTGCATTATAGTAGTTCATATTTTGATCATTATTAAGAGTTTTACAATATGTAACATGATATGTTCTCAACTCACCAACGCACTTATTTACATATTTAATATTACTTAAATTTTTAACACATTGAAAAATACACATGTTACGAATACTAATGTCAAGCTTAAATAAATGTAAATATTCAAGTCCTAAAATAATATAAGGCAATTTAGTATCAATTACAAACAAATCTATTTGCTTAGATATACATCCAATATTCATATAAACTTTAATTATACCTTTGGGTTGAATAGTCCCACAAGTTTGATTTATTTTTACATTACTATTTTTTATAATTTTAATGTTTTTTAATTGTTTAGCTAAATTTATTGGAATTAATGACACATTGCTTCCTGTGACAATTAGAGTACAAAAAGTGCTTGGAACATACCATTGAATCAATAATTAGTTGTCATCCTTGCCTCTGGTTATTTTCGTCATTTCTGGGCGAGTGAAAATGTCGATTCTGTTGTACAAACTGCCTAGGTTACCTGTTGAAATGTTGCCTTCTACTGAATCTCATCATGTGCGATTGATGTGGCTGTCCATGATTTCTTCTTGACTGAAATCGATTCTGTGCATCAGTTCCTCTGTGTACACTACCGTATGCGTGATTCCATCGGGTATAACTTCCAGTATCTACCGGTTTTCGGTCTGCGCTGTCCGGTGTTACTGCGATTAATTGTCGCATCGTTGAGATCCATTCGCAGGGTGTCGAAATCTTCTTGATAAATAGGAACTTTTGATATTCTATGGAACTCGATAATGTCATATGTTCCACAATTGAACTGTCATCATAATTTAGTTTCTTCCCCAATGAAAGTTTTTCCGTAAAAGGAAATTAATTCTTTAGTGTCGTTTAATGTTAGGTTGTGAAATTTTCGAATATCCTCATGTTTCGTCGCATCGAACACTGTCATTAATAATTCTTTGCTTTCTTGGTAAGACTTTTCAAATAATTGGTTTTCATACCAAAATTTAAGATAAACTCCGTGAGATATCTAGGAATATTTTGCTTCTTCCATTGTTCGTCTTTTTTGATATTCCAAACATTGTTGATCAAAACGACTAATAAAACTTTTAAAACTACTAAACTTATTAAGATCAAATTCAGGAAAAAAGAAGGGTTCTTTGGATTTGTTGACTGGTGACTCCTGCCGGAAAGAGTCGTCCTCCATGGTAGTATCGTTTTCAATGCAGTCGCTCGTTCGAAAAAAAATTTTTTGAAGTTCATTCCATTGGTTTCCTCGCGTATTTTTCGGTACTTTAAATCATCCTACCGGCTCTTGACAGGCCCCAGGCCTGCTGGTAAAATGAGGAGGGCATCATCTTCACAATATTTTTTATTACGCTTTCATCATATATAATCTAACATGGCGGACCTTTTCCCGCGCAACCGGGTGTTACCAAATACAACGTCGCAGCGAGGAGAAACCAGCCAAGTCCTTTCTTAGTATGCGTTCGCCTTCGTCAGCGCTCGTTGCACCTTTTAACAGACTTGTTTACTCATAAATCCTTACGCGATGGTAAAGAGTTCGCTCTATTTTCATTTATTACTTCCTTAATTTTGAACCTAAACTTTTCAAACCTGACATGCATATTGTTCTGGATCATGCTACTAGATATGCTTGGACATTTCCATCCAAAAGTGTCACTTCTGAAACTTATACAAATTGCTTAAAACAAATTTTTTCAATTCAATGCCCAAAACAACTTTTAAGTGATAGAAATGCTGCATTCACTTCATCTAAATTTAAGAAATTCTTAAAACATCATAATATTAGACAATTACTAACTTCAGCAAATAGACCACAATGCAATGGAAAGAATGAAAGAGTTAATCAGACATTAGTAGCAAAATTAAGATGTAAAGTTAATTCAACTACAAAAACTCCTTGGACAAAATTATTAGAACAAGTTACATATGAATACAATAACTCGCCACATGATGTTACTGGCTTTCCACCTGCATATTTAATGTTTGGAACTTTGCCATATGATTCGCCATTACCTAATCAAGTAAAATTAAACTATCCACCTATACAACAAGCTAGACAAAATGCAGTTAACAGAACAATTAAGCATCATAAGATAAATAAACAAAGGTATGATAAACATTATGTTGATGCAAAATTTAAAGTTGGAGATTTAGTCTTATATCAAAATTTCTCATACCTAATTCAAGTAAACTTCAATCTCCTTATAATGGTCCTTTTAAAGTTGTCAGAAAACTCTCAAATGTTACTTATGAAATAGATAAACCAAATCAATATACAGGAAAAATAACAGATATTGTTCATTCTACAAGATTAAAACCTTTTCATTCAAAATCCAATTTCCAATTATGCTAAATTCTTATTTATATTTTGTTATAGAGTTTGTTTTCTCAAACACATTGGGGGGGAAGAAGTGCATTGTAATTTTAGAACTGCATTGTTATTTAAAAAATAATAATAATAAAAGTTGTGTTTAAAATTTGAATTTAAGACTTGTTTACATTATGAAAATCAAAATTTAATGTAATTGAATTGTATTGTATCTTTAGTCATAATGAACACATTATTGAAGAATATTTTAAAAAACAAATAACTGAATTATGGACTGTATGAAAACATTGTGATGAGGTCAATTTTACGATACATTGTGTTATAATAATTTCATTGTGATTATTTGTGATAAGTATATTCTGAAAGTTAAAATATAGTATGTGATGTTATGAAGATTTTATTATGGTTGTATGTTTTTGAAATGAGTTGATTGAGTAGAGATTCTAATAATAAACAAAAGAACTGTGAGATAAACAATAATTGGATGATGAACATTGAACTATGATTTTTCCAAGACAGGACTGTGTGAAACATTCCATTACATTGATTGAACTTTTACCTGTACTTGATATATCTGAAATAGCCTTATTTTTCTTTGCATTTTATATTTCTAGTGATGTTTTGATATAATGTTGATATTGTGTTTTTGATAAATTTCTGTGTTATAGTTATGTAATCTTTTCTTTTTTGGGAGCTCCTAAACTCATTTTGTTATTACTTATTTTATATCTATTCTTTGTATGTACTTACATTATTCCTAAACTCATTTTGCTGTTACTTATTTTATATCTATTCTTTGTATATGTACTGACTTTACCATTATTCCTAAAATCATGTTGCTGTTAGTTACTCCATATATGTTTTTTTATGTATTTACTTTACCATTATTCTTACACTCATTTTGCTGTTACTGATTTTATATCTATTCTTTTTATGTATTTACTTTACCATTATTCCTAAAATCATGTTATTTACTCTATATCTATTCTTTCTATGTATTTATGTACTCATTATTCCAACATTCAATACCATTTTGAAGTACTTGTAACTTTTCAACATTTATCACTTTATTAACATGGTTTACTATTGGTGCACATTTAGTGAGAATTTCACTTGATCTTATGTTATGTTGTTTAGCACTACTATATTTTTGAATGTCTAATGTTAACTATTTTTATTTTATGTTGTTTTTCTTAATCTCATTATTATTATAGTCATAGTGGAAGTATTAGATGTGTGATATTTTTCAGAAAACAATTCTATGTAACACAAAGTTTTATACCAAATTTTTGATACTTTGTTATTCATTATTGCTATTTTTTGTACATGTTAGGATTCACCAGCCCACTCTTTTACACAATTATTATATCTTCTAGATTTTTATTTCATTTGGGGAATTTGATATCATTGAAATATAATTTTTTCCCTGGGGACTTGCCAGTCAGAATTGGCCAATCTGGCTGTGCCAGACTTCAGCGGAGGGGGGGGGATTTGTCAGGTTTGAAAAGTTTAGGTTCAAAATTAGGGAAGTAATAAATGAAAATAGAGCGAACTCTTTGCCATCGCGTAAGGATTTATGAGTAAACAAGCCTGTTAAAAGGTGCAACGAGCGCTGACGAAGGCGAACGCATACTAGAAAGGACTTGGCTGGTGTCTCCTCGCAGCGATGTTGTATTTGGTAACACCCGGTTGCGCGGCAAAAGGTCCGCCATGTTAGATTATATATGATGAAAGTGTAATAAAGGAATATTGTGAAGATGATGTCCTCCTCAGTTTACCAGCAGGCCTGGGGCCTGTCATATATATATATATATATATATATATATATATATATATATATATATATATATATATATATATATATATATATATATATTTATTTATTTATTTATATATATATATATATATATACATATATGCTGATGATATTGATATAATTGCTCGTACCCTCTTGCCCCTAAGATTTCAGCAAGTCGAATGAGTCTTGTTATAATTGGAAAAAAAAGGCTAAATATACACTATTCTCTAAAAACAGAATCCCAAATCCTTTTCTTGAAATAGATTCATATAAATTTGAAACAATTAAAATTTAACCCACCTAGGTTCAATTATTACCTCCAATAACAGAATTTCTCATGAAGTCCAGAATCGTTAAAACCTGGAAAAAAGGCTTTTATGGACTGAGGAGGTTTTTTAAATTCTAAATTTCTTTCAAGAAACACATAAAAAATTTTAATGTACAAAACTCTTATTAGACCAGTTCTGTTATACCCATCTGATACTTCGACAATAACAAATTGGAAGAAAATGAAATAGAAAAATACTTCGAAGCATTCTTGGAGGTGTAGAGAAAATAAATCACCGTAGAAGAAGATATGATTTTGAATTAAATATAGATTTTATAAACAACCTGACGTCATTAAACACACAAAAATAAATAGAATGAATTGGATAGCCTATATAAATCGAATGTCAGATGATAATGAGGTCAAAAAGGGGAAGGCTAAGGCTGAAATGCACACTCAGTGGAATCATACTTTATGACTATAAATGAGAAAACTTGGAGAACGAACGTCAATGAGAGGTCACCGTAGGGGAGACTTCAAAGTAAGGTACTGGCCCACGAAAGGCTACCTTCCCGGATATGGTGATCACGATGCTTGTATGTGACTCTCACATTTACTATTTTTTGTTTTCTCTTGAATTATAGAAAACAAGCATGAAGAATTTTTGTCTTATAAAAGATATAAATAAAATTTAGTATCTCATTGTTTTGAAGGTAAAAGAACGTTATATTATTCTCAATCAGAATATATGGGGTACTGCATCTAAGACTTTTACGTCATTACACGTTGCATGCGGGGTTTTCTATAATAATGTGAAGTTATTAAATATTAACTATTAAAAAGTATATTAGAAGTATTTAAAAATTCTTAATTGTTAGTCACTTATTTGCAATTCTTCAAAACAATTGCGATATAATTCCGTCATATATCTTTTAAATGTACCTTTTAATTTTTTTTGATATCTTCATGATAGTCATTATATCTTAATAAAAAGTATCAAATATTTTCATATTCACTATTTGAAAAATTTATTCGAAAAAATCGAGTATTTAAGACAATATTTCATTTTCAAAAAGCAAAGCTTGGTTTTGCATTCTGAGTCAATATTTTTCAGCGTTTTAATCTGAAAGCAGGGTCAAGTGACGAAACCTCTCTCCCCCTCCGAACTTCTACACTACAAAAAGAGGGCTTAGGAATTTAACAAATATAACAATCACCAACCTCTCTACACGATGGGTCTTTAGAACAAGTAGCATTCGTACCCATGACTACAAAATTCCAAGACAAATTCTTCTCTATTACTACTTGATTACGCTGGAATATCTTTCCCTATACGTAGAATGAAAACGAAAGATAAAGCTCGTTTAAAAACTGCTTATAATAAAAAAATATTCTGTTTTACAACACTTTTTGAAATATTGTATCTGTAATGCAAATGAGATCATCGAAAGATCAGGGTGTACCAAATTCATTGCAGGCGCTTTCGAATCACTCATGTACCACAGACCCCCTCCCCTTCATTCTGACAAACTGAGAGGTTGTTGCAGTTTAAATCTACAGAGGTTTCTAAAGTGGTTTGGAGATTGGTGTGTCAGATCAGATGTCATCCTCGTCTTACTAAATCCTTACCGTAACTTCAGTGTGTGGTTGTTTAAATTCGTTCTACGATGCAACATTATAAGGTTTAATGGCTGCGGATCTCGCAATTTTGAACCTCGGTAAAGTGACGAGAATGACACCTGAGCAATTACTTCTTATGCAAAAGACCACACTATGAGCTTATCCTCGACATAATTAACGTGCATCGTTCTTCTTCAGCGGCGGACCTTCAGCGGTACTAGGTTCGAACTCATAACATGCCAGCCACAAAGCCTCGGTTGACCACTAGACTACCGTAGCCCCTGCATATTCCTATGTATATCATCCATTGATGTTAACCTCTACAGCAGTGGTTTTCAAACTTTCCCAACTGGCGACCCAATTTTCAATCATAATTTTTATCACGCCTCCCCCCTCCTAAAAATAATTATGTATTGAATGCAATAATAATGCACTTTTTGGGCGCTAAAGCTACAATACGATCATAATTATAAAACGTACAAATTAAAAAGATAAATATTAAATTTTGTATATGTTACTTTTAAATAATAATTTTATTTTTTTTTTTTACTTTTTAGTTCGATTCACAATAAAAGCGTGTTTTTTTTAATTTCCGTGTGTGTTTTAAAACTATAATTTATTTTATAATAATTTTTTCTATACACGATAAAAATCACAATTCCAGTGAATAATTTAATTAAGAGAAAATATACTTACCCCTACTTTTAAGGACTTTTCAATTTTTCTTTGATAATTTAAGAAGAAATCCAATGAAACTAAAGAAAATGTTCCAAATGTGCGTGTCCTTAACAGACACTTTTCACTAACCATACAGGAACATTATTTTCCAGTAAAACTGTCATATTTTATTCATATTTTTGTAGTTTTACTGTAGTTTGATGATCTACAAATAGCATTTTGAACCTTTTCTTCCTTGTGGCTTTTTGACAAGGCGAAGTGCTACATTTATGACTACATAGTTTTCTTCATAGAGATATTTAAGCAGCATTTGAAAATTCCAGTTCAACTCAAACGTTTCATGTCTTTCGCTTTTCTCATATTTACTTTCGCTATCTTGATTAATATGCATATTTCAGCAGGTTCTTCAAATGCTTGATCAGTTTCAACCTCCTTCAATAGGAATAACAGATGCCCATTATTTTATAATCTGCTAATTTACATTTATACACCGTAATAAGTCGTACAACACAGCAAGCAAAACCAAAAAATTGTCCACGGGGAAGTGTAGCATGTTCTAAATACTCATAAAAATACATCTTGCCCAAATAATATTTTAAAGTGCTCAATATGCTTATCCATATATCATAAAACTCCTTCATATGGGAAAAAAGCAACATAAAAATATTATTTATATTTTTCCTACAAGAAAAAGAGACGGAGTGAAACATAACAGTAAGTTTGAAGGTCAAATATATGATAATAAAAAGTAGTATTTTAGGGGTTAAAAGAAACGTAATAAAAAAATCTCTCATCGTGGGATTACAGCAAAGCAAACAAAATGTCATTTTTTATTTGGTTTTAGGATCAAAGATGGCTTATGATCGTTTGAAGTGGAACCTTTTATTTTTGAAGATAAAAATAAAATATATCAGTGTAAATACGTATTTTTTATTATGTCACAAAACATTTTGTTTTACTTCATTCCAAAAAATTATGTTTTTAAACCTTTTATTTTCAATATGCTTGCGCCCCCTCGCAGGGTTACCGCGCCCCACAGTTTGAGAAACACTGCTCTAGAGGATGAACATTAAAAATTTCAAACAAGAAGTAGATATTTTTAACTAATGCGATGGTTGTAATTTTAAAATCTATTGAAGGAAGGTCTCTTTTAACATCTTTACTTGTTTCTAAAGTTTACGTCAGAAAAAGTCAATAAACGTTATAAATTTTATTGAATTGACAAATTTTCTAACCAGAGGAACCTAAACGTCTTGTTTCATACTTATTTCTTATTAATAACAAAAATACCCACTGTTCAGAAAATGAACAACGCAATACTTTTTTTAATATTTGTTTATTACTGTGCGATGAAAAATGGTAATGACAATTATTAACAAAAAGGAGAAAGCAGCATATATTCAGAATTCCCTTCATAGAAAGTGAGATCTTTTTAAGTAAGTGGTCTCTTAAACCTCCAATTGGACAGAACGGATTTTTCAGCCCTACTAGAGAGGCTTCGAAAATGGACTGCACGGATTTGTCTGCCTTCAAGTAACGTTTTCAAAAGCGGATTAGCCACACTTTTCTGAAATTCTTTCCCCCTTTTAAGGTTTAACATCTTGAAAGATAATGAGGGACGGAGGAAGCAACACAGCAGGAGTTTTATGGCTCGCAGGGAACCCCGTGTTTGACCCCCCCCCAATCGCAAAAAATCGGGGAGAAATTTCTTTACAACCCAAGAAGTGTTTCTTTGCTAGCATGTATTTTAAAAGTTTCCAAAAGTCCCAACGCATAAGTAAAATATGTTACAATTCCCTTTTGGTTTCATATTAATTTCAAACTGTAACAAGTTGGGGCGTGTCAGGGCAATCTGCTATTTTATATAGTTAGACAAATTATATCTTTTTTTAAGTATATTCTTTCGCTTCATTTTTCTTATTCAAAGCTTTCACTTTTTGAAACATGATTATTTTATTATAAGATACCGAAAAAATTAATAAAACATCAAACTCTTTAAAAATTGGAACCTTTTCAATTTTCCAACCACTTAAAATGAATAAATTTAAACTTCATCAAATCATTTGAAACATTTTCTTACACTTTGATAAAAATAATAACGAAAAAAAAACTAATTAAATTTATTAGTTTTTTTTTAGATTTCAAAGCCTAAGTGTTCAGGGAAGTTTAAGTACAGTGCCTGGTTATATACTGTTAAAATACACCGAATTATATTTGAATTTTAAGTGCTTGAACTTCAGTTTACATCAAAGACAACATGAATGAAGATTTTCACACATTTTTTTTATAACTTGAATGTTTGAATAAATGGTAATCAAAAATATACGGAAACATTTACAGTAGACATTTATGCATATAAATAAACATAAAAATCAATTTTAAATTCGAGCTATTGAAAAACGTTCGAATTATATATTGTTCAAAAATATCTATTTATACAAAATACCTCAACATTTATCTTTTTAAAGGCTAACTGAATAAGTAATTAAAATCTGGATATGTTTTGAAATCTCGACCTTATATAAAGCTAGAAATTTTATGTTAGAAATTCCATTTGAAATTTCGAAAAAAAAAATCCATCGCGCAGTTAAAAATTATTTACCATAAGTTTTAGCAATTGTTTGAGTATAATAAAAATTTCAAATTTTATTATATAGCTTCTTTGGTATATTTTAATATATTTCGGCCGCGGTAGCCATGTGGTATAGGTATCAGAACGTGGCTTGCTTTGTCACGAGTTCGAGCCCAGTACCACTAAAGACCCGCCGTGTAGGGCAGCGATGCACGTTAAATCTGTCGAGAGCTGAAACGTCCTCCCGTTGGTGTGGTGGGGTAGTTAGGAGAGGGGGTGCCAGCTCAGGTGTCGTCCACGTCACTTGACCATGGTTCAAAATTACGTGGTCCGTCGCCAAAACCCCTCGTGTAGCTGAACAGTGCGACGTTAATATTCAATCATTCATTTAATATATTTCGAAGATTTCATACAATTCGGTTGAAAATCGCATGCTAAGAGCAAAAAATATACTAAAAAAATTGATGAATATACAATTACAATAAATTCTTACATAGAGAAGCAAAACTGAGAAACTAAAGCGTAGGAATAAAAAATTTTGAGTATATCTGAAGTAGTTTTCGAAATATTTATTTTAAAGTTTAGAAAATTTGTGTGCGTTATGTTATACTTGATATCAATTAAATGGTTAAAATAATGTGTGTGTGTGTTAATATTAGTCATGTAATTGTTTTATGACTCATTCATATACTAATAAAAATTATCATGGTCATTGATGCGAATGTCATAAATTTTGTGTAATTTTAAATTCAGACATTAAGATATTGATGTAGAAAATATAAAACGACCATCTAAAATACATGAAAAATGCAGTCTGCTATAAAATGATCTTGACAAACAAAATCCGGCATTTTCACTTACTATGGCAGAGCCGGCTTAATCAGGGGCGATCTGGAAAAACAGAGAGAGAACCGCGGTTTTGATGGATGCCGCTCTAGCTTTTAAAGCTCCCAGGAAAAATTATATATATATAAATTACAAATGCAAAAATAAATCTTGTAATTTTCCATACATTTTTATAACAACGAATTGTGGAATTGGCTCCCAATACATTGTTGTGTTTGACAATATCTAAGGCAACCAACCCTACTTTAGGTAGATTTGTACTACTTTTTCGTAACTGTATTCCTTTTAAAATTAATTCGTGCAGCCGAAATAAACCTTTTGTACCCTTAAAAATTTATGTAAACTATAACATTAATTTTAATTTATGCAACATGTGAAATGTTCATAATTAACCATTTCCGTCTAAACAGTTTACATGAAAAAAAAAGTTTGGACTCCCTCATTCATTAGGGATTTATATAAGATTCTAACATTAAATTTTGTTTTTCACCGAATAGGATTGAGTGGAAGTGTATAGTGCTTCCACACCACAGGTCTGGGGTTCTATTAACGGGCTGCGCAAGGTCGACTCTGCCTTTCATCCCCGCTACATTGGGTCGATAAATGAGTACCAAGCTTGCTTCGGGTCTTAAACACTGAAGGTCTCTCTTCAGACAGACCACCAAATCGGGACATCTGATCATGGACCTCAGCGTCCAATGGTCACGTGTATTATGATGGGCACAGTAGTTCCTGGCCCTCATGGATTGTTGTGCTTCTGAGTTTGAGTCTTAAGTTTGAGGATTACCTCACTTTGGGGATACCCCTTAGATAAACATGTATTTCCACTCATTTGCAATTAAACATTTTTCTTTCAATTACGTTTATTTCAGAAGGAAGTTTGATTTTTTAAATGTATTTGCTTAATAATATGTATATTTGTGTATTATATTAAACATTTTATCAATCCAAAATTACATGTTTTTAGCTCCTCTAAAAGCTTTTGGGATTTTACGACTGATCTTACAATCCATATACGTTTTATAGTAGTGTATTTAAAAATGATAAAGACATTTTTACGACTTTGTGAGCTTTTATGCCTCGTTTATAAATATAAAAAATTGCATTCAGCTACAGTTTTTAAAATGTACTGAAATAAGTGGAGGAATAGGATATTTACATATTATGAATATTTTTGAATGCAGTAAGATATATTTATATTTCAGTTTCTTTACAATTTGAATAGAAGTTATAAGCCATTTTGCGAATAGTTTGATGTTGAGTATAAACCCATAGGCTGTTTAATATTGTAAAGTGTTTTACTTTGATACCAGCACACACTAAAATAAGGCTCATTTGCAGTTATATGATCAGCTTCAGTGATATTTAAATTTTCAAAAATAGTCTACACGCGTACGAAAACATTCTTTCACAACCGCACACCACATCTCATACTATATCTTCCCTACAGCAGGAAATATTTGTGTATACTGAAAAATTTAATACTGGATACATTTCCAAGTGTTAAATTTGTTTTTAAAATTTGGTATGAATACATTGTGGAACTATCGGTTAACTTCACTGAACAAAATTGTTTTAAGTGTACTGTTTTGAAAGACAAAATTAATTAGGGAGAACTTTTCTCACAATAGAATTTGTAATGACTGAATTGTGTGAAAATGTAGTTATCGATGTGTGACATTTTTCCTTGTAATAAAAGAAACAGAAAGATAAGAAATTTAACTTGAGTAGAAAATGGTTAGAAGTACTGTCATGCGCATTTGAAGAAGTATATCCCCCATTAAAATTAAAAATTATTGACTGAATGTGTGTTATGTCCATCATAAATGCCGATGTAGAAAAGATATTTTTGTTTAATACAAGGAGTTTGAAAAAGAGAGAGCACTAGGAATGAAAATTTAGATTTTTTTCCGAAAAATATTCAGTTAAAATAAAAATATCATTTATATGATTTAAATTTAAATAAATTAAAAGTATATTGAAATCATTTTTTATGTTATTTTAAATTAAAAATATAATTGAATAGAGAAAGATCTGTTTTATTTCATAAATATGCACCATTTATGTCTTATTGTTTAAAAAAGATAGGGCCTTTACTCTTTTTACCTCATAACTATTTTTAAAAACAGGAAAGTGAGCTCGTTTTCTTACTCTCATATTCAAAAATGAATACAGGATGCTTTTTTTTTTTTCTGGTTCAAATCGCAATACCAATATATATATATATATATATATATTTTAATTTTTAAAAAATGACACAAAAATAAATTTTCTTTGAAGAAAATATAATTATTTTTCAACTTCTAACATACTATTTATTTCATTTTTTCCTCTTTTTTTTACCTTTCATTTCGTTTTTAATTTTACTGTGACTGAGCATATAGGAGAAAGAAACTCCGAATTCCACTACTTTTTCAAAGAAGATTGCCCAAGGCAGTCTTAACAGCTAGCTGTAAACGATTGATATCTTGGTTCTTACTTTTCAAAATGACCGAACTGGGTCGTAAGATTGTCCCCGTTCGACCTCCCAAGTTCTAAAAGGGGAAAAGGAAAGAAGTATGTTGCATTTTTGAAGGGAATCGTAAAATAAGAGTTAAACGCTTTAGCAATAACTTTTCAGGAGGAAGGTATCCAGTTAGAGGGTTAATTAAAGATTTATTTCCTTCAGCATTCATTTCTCAAAGTACAAATGTCATTAGAAAAATAGTCCAGTCAATGTTGCTCTCTATCATATCCATCACATCTGGCATTATAGGGTACGTTTGCATGAGTCTGCGCAACCTATCGGACGTCTGTGCAAAACATGTAAAAATGCTTTTCCTCGTACAATTCCAGTCAGATTTGGTCGACGCGATACTCCTATAGCTACCGAATCTAGCTTGAATGTACATTTTTTTAATTTACACCTTAATTGTAATTCACGGTAATTAAGTATTTACGGCAGTAGATTAAAACAATATCATACATACATTTTTAAGTCGTAAGCAAACATTCGAAGATAATGAAAAATCAACAAGTACACATACGAACGAGCATGGTTCCGAAAATTAAATCAAGGCTATCTTCTCAAAAATACTTAAATTTTGGATTTACCAATACTGAAGTAATTGATGGAAAAAAAGCCCCAGCTCGATATGTGTTAAAACTTACAAATCTGTAGAACAACATGTGAAAGTTGT
This sequence comes from Trichonephila clavipes, assembly GCA_019973935.1. Taxonomy (NCBI): domain Eukaryota; kingdom Metazoa; phylum Arthropoda; class Arachnida; order Araneae; family Nephilidae; genus Trichonephila; species Trichonephila clavipes. The sequence goes on from BMAU01021092.1 coordinate 43,942, forward strand.
TTTTAAAATATGTAAAATCATTTAGCTATGTTGGCAAAGAATTTTAAAAAGTATTTTCTGGATGAGGACAGCTTGGTAGCAAGTTACGAGTGGATTAGGGATCTATTTCAAGATACTCTAGAAAAGCTCTCAACTTCCGAAGAAGAAATCTTCATAGATTTCACATCCAGTGAAAAATTAAAAGGTAATTTTGTTTTTAATCGCTCTTTGAATTTTGGGTAGAGGTGGATGAGGAATTATCTGTACTGAAAACAAAAGCACTTCGTATACTATTACCATTTTCAACATCCTACCTTTGTTAACCGGATTTTCTGCGGTGGATGCTTCGAAGACAAAATATAGATCTCAGCTAAATATAGAAAAATAGCCCTAAGTGTCAATTTCTGATATTAAACCTTCCTTTGAAAAACTTTCCTCTACAAGACAAGCCCGTGGAAGTCCCTAATAATTATTAAACTTGTTCTTAATTTAGTAAAAAGATTGATTGATTTATTGAATATTAACGTCGCACTGTTCAGCTGCACGAGGGCTTTTGACGACGGACCACGTAGTTTTGAACCATGGTCAAGACACGTGGACGACACCTGAGCTGGCACCCCTCTCGCTTAAATTCCACACCACACCAACGGGAGGACGCTTCAGCTCTCGAAAGATTTAACCCGCATCGCTGCCCTACACGGCGGGTCATTAGTGGTACTGGGCACAAACTCGTGACAAGGCAAGCCACGATCCGATACCTATACCACTCGGCTACCGCAACCAATTTTAATAATAAGAATTTTTTTTATAAAATACCTTCTTCAGTACTGATACATTAAACGTATACTGGCTGAAACACCGACTCTTCGCACGAGTTCATTCTTTAAAAAAATAAAACAATATTCTTGATATAATAGCTGAACTGGAGAGTAAAACTGCGTGCACGACATTGTATACAAAAATGTAAAATGATTTTTTTTTAGATAAATGCTATAATTGTAAATAACTGTTTAAAAGAACTGTAATTTTAAACCTCACAGAATTAGCATTTATAATTAATGTTAAATAATGAAAAAGAATATAAAAATCCGATGAAGAATAATTGTATTAGTTTTTAACATTTAAAGCGAGAAGACTTCAAAATGTTTTATCCCGGGAGCAGGCGCGTACTCGATACTAACGCTAATGGTAGTGCGGGGGGACTCAGTCACCCCACTCCTTTGTATATAAATATTTTTACTGTACACGATACAAATCGGAATTCTAGTGAATATTTTAATTTATAGAAAGTATACTTACCTTCTTTCAAGGACTATTCAATTTTTTGATGATTTGAGAAAAAATCCAATAAAACTGAATAAAATGATTCAAAAGTACAAGACCATAATAAAGGACGCAAATCAGAGACACTTTTCACAAAAATTACAGAAATGTTAAATCAATCAATTCTTTTCCAAATATCGTAAAACTCTATTATTTACAATTTCCCTAAGCGAAAAGCAAACGCATAAAACGAATAATGAATAACCATACCATAAGTTTGAAGGTCAATCAAATGATTAGCAAACGTACTATGCAGCCTGGCTGAAAAGTGAATCATGTCTTCCTTTTCTTTTTCTACAACTAATGTACAGTATTTCAATAATAATTACAGTGATGAATTGCTTATCTTCTTAGAATTTTTCTCAGGGTCTGGGTTTCGTTTTTCTTTTAACGAGTAATATTTTATGTTAAAACGAAATAAAAAAAATCTCTCCTTGAGGAAATACAGCAAATTAAACAAAATGTTTTTTTTTAATTTGGTTTTGGGATCAAAGATAGCTATTTGATGACGGGAAAAAAACCAGATAATAAACATAAATTATGTCAGTGTTGTTGTGTGTATTTTTTTATTATGGAAGAAAGCATTTTGTTTTACTTCTCATTCCGGTTAGGTTTTTTAAAAAAAATCTTTAAATTTTCGATATGCTCGCGCCCCCCTTGTAAGGTCATCGCGCCCCCCAGGGGGGCGCGCTCCACACTTTGAGAAACACTGCTTTAAGTCCATCGGTTCCTTTCGAAGTTAAGTCAATACGATCATCGAATCCAACCAAAGATACAATTCAGCAGCTTCTACGTTTTAAAGTAGCTACCACTCTTTTCACAAGTTTTGCCAATAGCACTGTAGCACATAATTCAAATCTGGGAATTGTCAGGCTTTTAATAGGCGCTACTCTCGATTTGCTTGTGATTAACCAAGTGTTTCTCAAACTGTGGGGCACTCCCCCTAGGGAGGCATGATAACCCTACAAGAGGGGGCGCGAGCATATCGAAAAGTCGAAAATAAAAGATTATTTAAAAAATTACAAATTTACTAATCTCGGAAGCAAAACAAAATATATTCTGAAAAATAAAATACACATTTACTCTGATATACTATATTTATACGAGTAAATGTAACAGTATGGCACAATGCATTTGATACTATCAATAATAAGTTAAGAACAAGTTTAATAATTTCTAGGGATTTTTTTTCCAATGTCTTCTCATGTACAAAAAAAATTACATACAAAATTTAATACTTGATAATTAGTACAGTTTTAAATTAAGGCCGTATTTTAGCTTTAGCGTCAAAGTATTATACATTATTACTGCTAAATAAATAGTTATTGTAAGGGGGGGCGCGATAAAAATTATGATTGAAAATTGGGTCGCGAATATAGAAAGTTTGAGAAGCACTGTATTAACCAAACTAAACTTAATTGTAACCCACTAGTCAGTTTTAACTTATTTCTTAAATTTATGCTATATTAATGGTTCTGTCCTAAATACAAATCTGGAAACTAATTTTATTTCTGTATTAAACACATTGTTAAGCTAACAACCTGAAATATTTCTTTGGTGAATAAATGTTTTGAGCTCCGTTTGAGTATTAATATCTTGAATAACCTTTTATTTAAGACTTTGCGATTCGTAATCATTTAAATCTTATTGGTCAGGTACATGGTAATGCTCATGTATATATGTTAATTTGATTCAATTTGCATGAGTTTCGAGAGAGAGAGAGAGAAATTTTTAAATAAACTTATATATATATATATATATATATATATATATATATATATATATATATATATATATATATATATATATATATATATATACATATATACACACACACACGTGTGTGTGTGTGTGTGTGTGTGTGTGCGTGTGTGCGTGTGTGTGAGGATAATTAAATTAGATTAAAATTAAACTCCCTATCTAGCACTTAACTCATACTTTTCATTTCAGCTTCAAGTATCAAAATAATCACCCATTTGTTTCTTCCGAACATATGGCCTAGCCCAGTGTTTCTCATAGTATGGGGCACGCCCCCCTGGGGAGGGCGCGATGACCCTACAATGGTGGTGCGAGCATATCGAAAATTTCAAGATTTTTTTTTAAAAAAAAAACGGAAAGAGAAGTAAAACAATATACTTCCATAATAAAAAAAACACAACAACACTGATATAATTTATGTTTACAATATGGCGTTTTTCCGTCATCAAATAGCTATCTTTGATCCCAAAACCAAATTATAGAAAAAAAAATTTAGTTTAATTTGCTGTATTTCTTCAATGAGAGATTTTTTTATTACGTTTTAACATAAAATATTACTCGTTAAAGGAAAAACGAAATCTAGACCATGACAAATATTCTAAGAAGATAAACAATTCATTACTGTAATTATTATTGAAGTACTGTACATTAGTTGTAGAAAAAGAAAAGGAAGACATGATTCACTTTTCAGCCAGGCTGCATAATACATTTGTTAATCATTTGATTGACCTTCAAACTTACTGGTATGGTTTTTTAGAACATCCTTATTTTTTTCTGAATACACTTTTAAACCGGGAGCGGTGGCGCGGGACATCTGTGATCTCTATTGAAGGAAGTTGAAACTGATCAAGCAAAAGAAAAACCTGTTGAAAGAATAAATGTTATTCATGATTGAGAAACACCATGAACATGAAACGAAAGGAAAATTTCAAATGCTTACTAAAGAACTCCATCAACCTAAAATATGAAGCCATAAGTGTACCACAAGGTTCAGTTCACCTTGTCAAAAAGACACAAGAAAGAAAAAGTTCGACTCTCGATTTGTAGATCACCAAAGATGTCACGAGTTCGATCCCAGTACCACTAAAGACCCGCCGTGTAGGGGAGAGATGCACGTTAAATCTGTCAAGAGCTCAAACGTCCTCTTGTTGGAGTGGTGTGGTAGTTAAAAGAGGCTAGCTCAGGTATCGTCCTCGTCACTTAACCATGGTTCAAAATTACGAGGTCCGTCTCCAAAAGCCCTCATGTAGCTGAACAGTGCGACGTTAATATTCATTCACTCGATCATGAAAGCTCATTAAAACTACAATAACTTGGAATAACATATGACAGCTTTGCCAGCAAATAACACTTCTGTAATATTATGAAAAGTGTCTCTGATTTGCGTCCTTTATTAAGGTCTTGTTTATTCAGTTTTATTGGATTTTTTCTCAAATCATCAAATACAAATTGAATAGTCCTTGAAAAACGCAAAGTATACTTTCTCTAAATTAAATTATTCACTGGAATTCCGATTTGCATCGTGTACAGTAAAAATAATTATAAACAAATGATTGGGGTGACTGAGTCCCTCTGCACTACCATTAGCGTTAGTATCGAGTGCGCGCCTGCTCCTGCGTTAAAACATTTTGAAGTCTTCTCGCTTTAAATATTAAAAAGTAACACAATTATTCTTCACCGGAATTTTATATTCTTTTTCATTATTTAATATTAATTCTAAATGCTAATTCTGTTAGGTTTAAAATTACAGTTCTTTTATAAACAGTTATTTACAATTATAGTATTTATCTAAAAAAAATCATTTTACATTTTTCTATACAATGTCGTGCACGCAGTTTTACTCTCCTTACAATTAAGCTATTATATCGAGAATAATGTTTTATTTTTTGAAAAAATGAGCTCGTGCGATGAGCTGGTGATCCAGCCAGTATATGTTTAATGTATCAGTACTGAAGAAGGTATTTTATAAATAATTTTTTATTATTAAATTAAGAAAAAATTGATAATTATTAGGGACTTTCATTGGCTTGTCTTGTAGAGCAAAGTTTTTTCAAAGGAAGGTTTAGTATCAGAAATTGTAACTCTGAGTTATTTTTCTATATTTAGCTGAGATCTATATTTTGTCTTCAAAGCAGCCACCGCAGAAAATCCGGTTTAACAAAGGTAGGATGCTGAAAATAGTAATAGTGTACGAAGTGCTTTAATTTTCATTACAGAGAATTCATCATTCACCTCTACCCAAAATTCAAAGAGTGATTTATTACAAAATTGCCATTTTAAGCTTTCACTGGATGGGAAATGTATGAAGATTTCTTCTTCGGAAGTTGAGAGCCCTTCTAGAGTATCTTGAAATAGATCCCTAATACACTCGTAACTTGCTACCAAGTTGTCCTCATCCAGAAAATACTTTTTAAAATTCTTAGCTAACATAGCTAAATGATTTTACATGGTTTTAGAAACAACTTTCACATGTTGTTCTTCAGATTTGTATGTTTTGACACATAACGAGCTGGGACTTTTTTTCCCCATCATTTACTTCAGTAGTGGTAAATCCAAAATTTAAGTATTTTTGAGAATATTTATTGCCTTGATTTAATTTTCGGAACCATGCTCATCTGTGTACTTGTTGATCCTTCATTATCGTCGAAGGCTCGCTTACGACTTAAAAATGTATGTATGATTTTTTTTAATCTACTGTCGTAAATACTTAATTACCGTGAATTACAATTAACGTGTAAATTTAAAAAATGTACATTCACAAACTAGGTTCGGTAGCTATAGAAGTATCGAGTCGACCAAAACTGATTGGAATTGTACGAGATTTTACATGTTTTGCGCAGACGTCCGATAGGTTGCCCAGACTCACGCAAACTTACCCGATAATGCCAAATGTGATGGATATGATAGAGAGCAACATAGACTAGACTATTTTTCTAATGACATTTGTACTTTGCGAAACGAATACTGAAGGAGAAATAAATCTTTAATTAAATATATCATTTTTCGATCTCTTCCAATTTAAAAATTAGAGAAAGAAAAATAACATAATAATAAGTAAGTATTATATATTTTAAGTAATTTTCTTGAAATATATATATTACTTAAAAGCTACATGTACAAAATTTAATACACTTATCGTATTAATTTGTACGGTTTATAATTAAGATCGTATTGTAACTTTAGCGTCTGTTTCTCAAAGTGCATTTTTATTGCAGGAAATACATTATTGTTGGACAAGGGGGGCGCGACAAAAAATATGTTTGAAAATTGGGTCGCCAGTATTGAAAGTTTGAGAAACACTGGCCTAGCCAAAAAACATGCCTAATTCCAGATCGTTATATTTAACAGCCCACATGTCAGCATTAACTTTCAAGCACACTCATAAAATCCAACATACCTATCACATCTGCTTTTTAAGTGGTAAAACACTTTGGCGTTCTTTTCCTCTCTCCCTCTCATTGTCAGAACTTGTACAGATTTCATCGAATAAAGATTCATTTTTAAAAAACTAACTGATTCTGGCATTAAATCATGTGATATATATATGACATGACTCTTATATATATATATATATATATATATATATATATATATATATATATATAAAATTTAAACTCTGGTGAGTTTTTAATGATTTACGATATTCATTTGTGAATATACTGGGTTTTTAATTTGAACTTTTGGATTTTAGATATTCATTTTTTTAATTTGAACTTTCGGATTTTAGATATTTTTTGGTTTGACCTGTTTGGTTTTAGATATTTCTTCATTTGAACTTTCGGATTTCAGATATTTTTTATACCTATACTACTATTTTTTCTACCTATACAACTATTTTAAAGATGGGAGCATCATCTTTGGTGTTCGGTGGTTCACTTATATTATGCACTAATTTGTTTTAGAATTTTAACATTTTAATGTTATAATATCTTTCTGAATCCGATGGCGAATGTTTAGTTTTTCAAGTTTAATGGTTTAATTTTAACTTTTTAATTTTTAATTTTTAAATTTTTGAGAATTGGATATTTTTTGATTAACTTACCAAGTTGCGATAGGGAGAAGGTTGGCGCCATCAAACTAGTTTAACCCCACTTATCAGTCCTAAGTCCGAGGTTAAACTTGTATATCTTATAAAATTTTTATAATTTTTTAATTTTGTTAGAAAACGATGGAGTTTTATCTTCTAAATTCGCCATTGATATTTTGAAATATGATTTAGTATTATAAGATTCGTATATTTCAATATTGTGATTGATCGTTGATGATTGATTATATATATATATATATATATATATATATATATATATATATATATATATATATATGGAAAAATAGATATTTTGTTCCTCTTTAGTAGAAACTAGACATTAGGGAGGAGAACAAAATAGAACTTAGTGGTTTAATATCCGAAATGTGTTTATGAACACTAGTTTATACTTGAAAATTTCTAGGCCTGTTGACAATATCCCATATCGTGTGTTGAGTGTTAATTTAATTTAAACTGTGTTACTTTTTAGACTACAAATTTTTGATCTACAAGCCTGTCTTCAGTTACAATTTCGTGGTCATTGATAGCTTAGTGTTCATGGTCACGAACTCTTGGACATTGTGTTATGAGTTAATGAAGCATTTCTTTTGAAGACCCATTGTGTAGATAGGCTGAAGTGGATCCACATAAAAAGGTCTGCAGTCCATCCATGATGAGTAAAAAATTTAGCGGGCACCGTAGGTTCCGGCAGATGCGGAATAAAAATGTTCCATGTACGCTGCAATAGAAAAAAAAATTGTCTCCCAGGGAAACCATATTAGTCATAGAACCAAAACCAGTGTGAAGAAAAGAGAAACTCTACCCCAGTTGACATCCGCCGCAGATTCCAAGCACCGACCTCGCCATTTCCACAATTTAAAATTGAAAATGTAACAGAAAGGAAGAAAAAAATTATAAAGTAAATTCTAAAAATTAAGTCCCAATTCCTTTAGCGGTGAGAGGGAAAAAAATTAACTACTAACAACTACGATTAAATTCATGTTACGAACTAATAATTATCGAATGGGTCACCAAACAATTCACAAGGACAACATATATAAAATAACAATTAGAAATAATTGAATAATCACAAAGAATCATGTGCCACTAAATAATAAAAAAAAATAAGACAAGTAACGCATAGTAAATTCAAAAATTGCATATATAACAGCTTCGATACTCACAATAACCACACATACGAGCATCGAACAAAATATTTTGTGATAAGAAATAACTACAAGTGAAACATACATAATCAATACAAACGTGGCACTAAGAAACAGACACCTCATAATCGTATAACATCGAAATCCTGACACGACTAATATGATGTGCATGTATCGGACCACCAAAAAAATTATTATTTTAACCTTTAACAGTACTCAAAGCATAAGAAATTGCAATGGTTCACTAAGAGCAATGATTACAATCTTTCGTAGAAATAAAAAACTAAAAAAAATTATTATAAAATAAAAAAATTAGAAATTCAAGCGAATAGTGCGTAGGTGAAAAGAAATTTAAATAACCTCCAAAAATGCTTAATAGCCTAAGAAATTTTTTTAAAAAATCACTACAAGCATTGGTTACAATTTGAAATTAATAAAAAAAAAATTAATGCGATTAAATTTAGAATTGCAAACTATGAGTGTGTATTTGATCAGGATGCACCCCCAATGTTTACAAAGGCAGAAAAAAAAATTCACATGCCATTCCCTACGCAAACAATTTGCTGCATGCCGCAAACGCCAACACAAGAAACAGAATGTACAATGAAGACAAAAAAAACCATGCAAATCCGATTATAAAAAAAAATAACTATATCGATTAATACTTTTAAAAAAAAATTGAGAGAGAAAAAAAACAATTTCTTCTACATTCAATACATGTGAATTTCCATATTGAGAAATGAATTCCAGAAATCGCAAATGCAGTTGAAAATTTCAGAGAGAAAAAATTTATAAACATAAAATTGATAATGCAACCCATGGCATATGAGGCGACACATACAGAGTAAAGTAATTTTAACTAAAACAAAAAAAGCAAAAAAAAAATTACTACAAGTGCTACACATAATTAAACAACATAATTCCCCCCCAAAAATTTCGCTTCACTAATCAACATCACTTTTTAACATTCCACGTAATACAATGTATCAATTCTAAATAATTAAAAATAAAAGAACTCATCACAATGTTTCACTATACTCGCAACAAATATACAAAAAAAAAACAAAGATCCTCAATTTTCAACAATACTGCTAACTCAATTTATCGATAACCATTGAATTAATTACTCAAATATCACTCTATAACATTAATCCAAAATTCTCAGTAACCTTAAAATGATTCCTCAATCATTCAAAAATGCCTTTACCTCAAAGATCATTCATATCCTGTACCTCAATAACACTAACTAAACTTATCTGCAACTTCCAAATAATTAATCGACTTCTCCACAATACCATTAACTAAAACCCATCTATGCCCATCAACTTATTTACGCAAAATCTCACATAACCCTCAACTCGAACTTTTCTAGATTCATGTCAAAACATTCTTAGATATACCATACAATCATCAATTCAACTTATCTATGTTCATCAACTTATTTACTCGAAATCGCACAAAATCTTTAACTCAAAATTACCTTCTCTATATCAAAACAACTTTCTCAAATATACCGCATAATCATTATAACTCAATTTTCCATTTCCATATCAAACAACTCTCGAATTTACCACACACTTTTGGACGCAAACTTATCTATCTCCATAAAAAAAAATTCCCATTTATTCTACAAATCCATCAAATTAAAATTTATCTATCTGCTTCGAATAACTTTCTCAAATATTCCACAAAATCCTTAACTCAAACTTATCTAACTCCTTCAACAATTAATAAAACAAAAGAATTCACACCTGACCATCTTCAACATTTTCAAACCAAAAAAAAATTATCAAACTCCATATCTAAAACTGAAGCAATACTAAAGCAAAATTCTTCTCTTCGCCAATACCAAACTCAAAGCTAACACACAAAACATAAAATTTAACAATACCATTATCTGACCATAAACTTATTTCCAAATAACAATGCAAAACTACAATTAAAATCCAAAACCACAAAACCATAAAAAAACTCAACTAATATCGATACCCAAGCGATATCGAATGAGAGTTAGCCTGTATTAGAATTAATCCGCTTTAGAAACCATACCCTTGAATACATTGCCCTCATTTTCTCTAGTTAGTTACTCTACTAACCACAACCTAATAAAAATTTCATGAAATTAAAATTTTTGTTACGTATTAATATAATAAATACAAAAATTCTCTTAGGAGAATACCATACATAGCTTAAATAATTAAATTTAACTTAAAACAATTAAATCTCCATTCGATTTAGGCTGTTAAAATTCATGCCCTTGATACTCTGAAGAATTGTAATAACCTTTGTTAAAAACTAATGAGGCAATACATTAGTTATTTCGCTGAGGCAAAAGATCTCGCAAAATTAAGTCACATTACGAATAATGTCATAATTTAAGCATCATCGCAACAACAAACCCCCAAACATTATCCTTTCATTGACAAACAAATTTACGAAGATTTAGAATTTAATACTACGATTAGATTAATACTGTATCAATTAAAAACACACACACTTGTGATGTACACGAAAAAAAAAAAAAAAAAAAAACCTACAGTATTTAGATGGCTAAAACGCAGTAATTGCTTTCAAAACTGCGGCTAATCTTACCAAGTCTTCTTTCTGTGTGGTTGCTACCTCATATACTCGTATGTATACAATACCACCGTACAGTTCCAATATGTTTCTTATTTCGTCCTTTTGCCAAAACTATGAGTCTTTCGGGACCTAACATATCAATCCGTATTTTTGAAAATTCTCCACTGGGTTCATTTCCGTAAATAAAGGTAATTTTTTTAAATTATTTTTGCAACAGTATAAAAGAAGAAAACAGGAGAGCTTATAAATCTTATAAGCAACGTAACTATTTAAACATGCACAACATTTTTGGGTTTGAACAATGTTTGAAAACGGTTAACCAGTTTTAGTTGCATATACACAATTGTGTGTATCAAGTTTGTTGGTATTTGGCGATGGTACAATTCGAAAGTACCTAACTTAATTAAAAATTTCATTGCGTAAATAAATATTACAAGCATTCCCAGGAAAGCAGATGACTTAATGCGTGAAAAACTATTTTATTGTTAACCTATTATGTTAACTAGGATGTCTGCCAGAAGGAAAAAAAACACTTTGTTTACACAAAAATTAAATGGTTCTCACTTTAATTAAAAGCAATAAAAGTAATATTTTTGCAGTAATTTATGTATGTACATATGAACTTGATAATGCAAAAAAAATACTATTTAAAAACATAAATAATTGTGTATGAGCAATTAATAATACAGAACAGATTTTTGTTATCTTCGAATCACGTGTTCGTACATTTAGGTACCTTAGGTGTTTAAACACGACGGTACGTATAATAAAAAGAATCAAATTAAAAAAATGCTTTAAAAAAATTGAAATTTTTTAAAACTTTGTAATTTAAATTAACTCTAAATTTTATGCAGGAATTTTGAATGTTTATTTTTAAATAAAAATGCGCTTTCTTTATGAAAAAAATTGAATCTAGAGATATGTAAAATATAAGCACTAAATGTAATATATATGTTGTGAAAAATATAGTGGAACCACCAAAAATGCATTTCGAGAACATTACAAATAAAGATATTTTCTCTCACCTATAATTTGCAAAGTAATATTTTTTTATTTCAGTATGGTCCCATATTTTAATTAGTTGAATTATTGTGAATCATTTCACAGTTTTTAATTTGTAAATTTTAAGGCCTAGTTATATGTTGAAATTTATTTTATTACACTTTTCGTACTTCATCAACTCGTGTTGCCAATGATGCACAACATCTTCTATTTAAAAATACCAATGTTTTATATTTGTAATTTTTAGTAATTTTTAACTTCCTTTTACCATTATAATTATAAGATACACATATTTTAATTATTGTTTTTCAAAAATAGGAAGAAAATGTTTGAGAGTTTATTTTTTGATGTCAGTTTTTAAATCTCTCTATTTTTAAACATTATAACAGAAGAAGATCTGCTTTTGTGTTCCAACATTTGAATATTGATTTGTTTTGAAGCCAAAACAACATTTTAAAAAGTGAAAAATTATTCATGAATAATCACATGTTAAGAATAAGCAATTAGAATTAACGAGAGGTCTATCTTACAAGCTGTGTAATGAATTTATTGTAATCCTTGAGATTCACTTCATTTCATATTCACTTGATTAATAATTTCAGTACACTGAGCAATTATAAATACAAAGCAAGACCTATTTCATATTTAAAAAAACAAAATTTGTTTTAAGATTTGGTAACTATTTAAATTTTTCTCAATTTTAACCCAAAAAATGTAGGATTCTTAAAACGTATGAATATATAATGTGAGTAATTTTACTCCATGGATAGGAAAAATATTAATATTTTATAACACATAATAATACAAAACAGGTTTTGAAGAAAGTGTACCTTAATCATAGCTATATCACATTTCCTTACAATTTTAAAATTCAATAATCTATTATTCTTTTTATTGAATTCCTCTAAATAATGCATCTATGGATGCAGTGAAACGCATTTTCTTAAAAGGAAAAAGAAAATAGGCAAAATTTGAGTGATTTTAACTTGCCAGTTACTTTAATTACTTTTATTACATTATACTCATTTTGATCACACATTTTGTAACAGTACCGATATTTTGTTATCGAAATAATTCCGTTTGAACCAGTATTTGCAGAAAGTATAATCTAAATTGTGGTATTGAGAATTTAAGAAACTAAGAACCATTCTAATAATAATAATACAAAGAACCTTTTGGAAAATTATGTAGATGCATTTAATTTGAAGTGTAACTTTATCTAGACCTAATAACATAAAAATATTTTTTCGACAATAAAAACACCAAATCGCAAAATACTGTTTTTACTACTTTCGAACAAACTGAAATGAGTAGAAACATCTTAAGTGAAAAATTTCCTTTTTCTGTTTGTATAAATATCGCTGCATTTAATACTTTATGCACACCAGATAAATTCAAACTCTACTTACCAAACCTTTAAAGATTGCCTCCGTTTAAAAATTAAAATGAATTCAATTTCATATTATAAAGTTCCTATAATAACTAAGTCCATACATTAAATGTGAAATACTCTACATATTTTAATTAATATAAAGTAAAAATAAAACTTCTTTGTCTAATTAAAAAAAACTAATACTTTTATCAGCAAGAATTACCTTCATATGATCAACATTTATTTGAATCATTTTTCTATTAAATAAAATTCCGGTACAGTTTAGCATCCGAAAATGTAAAAGAAATACAGAAGTATAATACAAGATAAAAAAACTCTCCATTTCAAAGTTCACTTAAAAGAATACATAAGATAAACAATTTAACAAAAAAAATTGTAATTGAATAAAGCAAAATTCAAATATTTTCGAAGGATTTTCAGTCATATCTTAAAAATACGGAATACGTATCATTCAGGATTTTAAAAAATATGTCATTTTTCATAATGCAAATCCAAAACAAACACAAAGTTCTAATATATAATCTAAAATTCCCTAACATAGAAAAATCAGAAATATAAGGGCATTTTCGTAGCCTGAAGACGCAACTGCGTTTTAAAAACGTAATCTTGAGTGAAGCACTTGCCGCAAAGTTCCCAGACATAGAATTTTTCGTCGGTATGAATACGTAAATGCCTTTTAAGTTATTTCTTTGAGAGAAAGCCTTCTTGCAAATATCACACACATAAAGCTTTTCTTCAGTATGAATACGCAAATGATGTGTGTGTGAATTTTTAAATATCCATTTCGAGTGAAACCCTTTTTGCAAATGTCACACACATAAGGCTTTTCTTCAGTATTAATACGCAAATGAATTTTGAGATCTCCATTTCGAGTGAAAGTCTTTTGGCAAATGCCCCAAGCATAAGGCTTTTCTTCAGTATGAATAAGCAAATCTGTTTCAAATTACCTAGTTGAGAGTAAGTCGTATTACAAATTTAACAAACAAAATGTTTTTCTTCAGTATGAATACGCAAATGCATTCTTAAGTTACTTTTTACAGAGAAAGTCTTCTCGCAAATTTCACAAGCATAAGGTCAAAGGATCTCCATTCCGAGTGAAAGATTTGTTGCAAATTTCACAAGAAAAAGGTCTTTCGCAGGCATGAATACGTAAATGTCTCTTTAATTTGTTTCTTTCAATTTGATCATCATGAAACTTCAGTTTACTAATATTTAAGTTATCCGATTTCACTGTGTCTCTCTCAGTTAAAGTCTTATCACATTTTTAAAGGGTAGCTTCTGTCTAATATGGGGGCATGGTTGATTATATGAAAACATATTTGTTTTGCGCTCTTTACTGCAAATATAAAACTTATCATTTTCGTCCATTTTTAAAATAGTTCTAAATTGTCAGGCATAAAATTGCACTCGTAGCTCAAATTATGTTTATCTCTTGATATACTAACGCAGAAAGTGAAGTCACTGCTTTATTTAAAATGTTGTGTAATTTATAGTTCTTGGAGGGTTTCCTTCATTTTTACATGGCTTGGATATAGTTATCCACATATCTCGTCAAAGACTGGAAAACTTTAAAAAAAATATCTCGAAATATTTCAAAATAAATTCAATGCCACTTCATTTAAAAAAGTAAACTTTTATTGAGTGGCTATAGAATCATAGACGTGAAATATAAAACTAGTAAAAGTAAAAAAATCGCCCATGAGGACTCTTCAAAGGAAAATTTATTCATATTATATGTGTGATTTACTTCAGAAACATAGAACTATAATAAAATGTCCCATTATTCTATCATTTTAGCAGTAATCAGATAGGCATTTTTAAATTTTATACGTTTCTTAATTATTTAGTGTGTGTGACACATTTATGCCACATTAGTGGCTCTGCATTAAAAACAGATTTTGAAACTAATTGCTTTAAACAATCTCTATTAGTATTTTAGTATTTACAAAATGTTATGTTAAAAACATGAGAAGTGTTTTAGAAGAATAAAATTTTTAATTCATTTTGAGTAAAAATACTTTAAGAGTATCGAATACCCTTTCATTTAATCATTTTTGAACCTTAATATTTTAAGTGTAATCGGTCAGGTCTATGGTAATAGTTATTAGATCATAACTAACAGGTTTCATTTGCAGATTTTGCGATTTCTATATTTAAATAAACTTACTATATGCAAAATTGGATGTAGTCTCGCATTAGTAACCATAGGTCAGAGAGGTTCTTTATCTGAAATTTTTCCATTGACGCTTGTTCGTATTTCAAGATGTCCTCCATGGTGACATTCCTTATTATGCGTTCAGTGTAAATTTAATTTAATCTTAGTTACTTTTTATTCAGCATATTTTTTATCTAAAAGCGTTTCTTCAATTACCATTTAATGGCTGCGGTAACTCAGTGGTCCTGGTCATAAACTCGCTTCCGGCGTATCATGTGTTTGATTCTTAGTGCTTCTAAAGCCCCACCGTGTAGATGAATTTGGTGCACACTAAGCCTTTCGAGGATTAAAATTTACCGGGTTTAGAAGTGTGCCGAGAAGGTTGCTAGCTCAAATGTCGTCCTTTACACTTGGCCAAGGTTCAAAATGTTGAGATCCTTTATACTAAAAGCCCTCGTGTTGTTTTAAAGTTCGACATTATTAAGTCATCTATGCATAAGTAGGCATTTCTTTTTAATTTCGATGTGTGACTTACTTGATAGATAAAAAGGAACAATGAGTGCACAAGTATTGAAGAAAATCCAATAAATGTTTACTTTACAAATGTATTTCCATTCAAAGGGCACGTGGTGAATTATGTTTAAGTTTTATTGTCGATTTGAAAAATTTGTAAGCAATGATTTATTTGAATTTGAATATTTATTTCAGATGTGTTTTATATTAGTGTACTACCATTAATAGGTTACAGAAGTATGGGAAGTAGGGTGTATGGGTAGAGGCTGCTCTTGCTCGTGGTAAAGTACCGGGTCCTCACGTAAAGCCTGTGAAGACACCCTTGAAGGAAGCTCATTTAGACAAAATTATGCCAATATATCAAAGATTAACTTCCAATGAACTCCTTCAAAGATGCATAAGATGTCTGACACAAAATACAAACGAGAACCTTCACAGCATCATAAGGGGTAAATGTTCGAAAGAAACGTCAGTGACACTACGTCGAGTAACTATTGCTGTTTGTGAATTCAATTTTGGTACAAAAAATCATTAGAAAATTTGCAAAAGGAAAATGGGTTTGCTTCAAATAAAAAATTAAAAATGTTAGCTGCTTGGAGAGACTATCGTAGAGTTTATCAGAGGAAAAAAAAAAGATTGGCAGAAATTGCTCGAAAAAAAATTGCGTTAGCAAAAAAGCGGAAAAGGCCTCATTTATTAAAAAAAGAAGGAATCACATATGAATGGGGTGGTTTTTAATAATATTTATTTACAATTATAATATGAACTTAAAATGAATGTTTTATAAATTCAAAACAAATTGTTAGTGCATTTGATATATATTGTAATATTTTAATACATTTAATTTTAATATATTTATTTAATCACTTAGAATATAAATTACTGTCTAAAAATATTTACTATGACCTAAATTGCAATATATGTAAGAATGAAGGCCAAGGTTTAGTTCTTTCATGTATTTTATTGACTTTTAAAAGTTTAAACGTTTTTCACGACTTTATATTTTTCATCGTGATCATATAAAGAGTGTTTTTTTTCCAGGTATAGAAGTTTAAGTTGGCATTACTTTCCAAGATGGCGACCGATTTAACAGTTTGGTTTGGCAATTCATCAAAACGATCATCAAGCAAGGCGTAGATGGGCCCAAAACGAGATTGCCGTTGTTCCCGATTTTCGTCAGAAAATTTTGTTTAAAAATGAAGCGCACTTCTGGTTGAATGGCTACGTCAACAGACAAAACTGCCGCATTTGGAGTGAAGCTAATCCACAAGTGTATGTCGAAACATCGTTTCATCCAGAAAAACTGACTGTTTGGTGCGCTTCATGGGCTGGTGGAATCATTGGTCTGTACTTCTTCAAAAACGATGACGGCCACAACATTACACTCAATGGTGATCGGTATAGAGCCATGATTCCTAACTTTTTCATTCTTGAAATGAACAAACATGATGTCCAGGAGTTGTGGTTCCAACAAGACGTTGCAACATGTCACATAGCTCGTGCCACGATCGATTTATTGAAAGACACGTTTGGTGACCGCCTAATTTCACGTTTTGGACCTGTGAGTTGGCCTCCAAGATCTTGTGATTTAACACCGCTAGACTATTTTCTGTTGGGCTATGTAAAGTCATTGGTCTATGCGGATAAGCCACAAACGCTTGACCATTTGGAAGACAACATTCGCCGTGTTATTGCCGATATACGGCCACAAATGTTGGAAAAAGTCATCGAAAATTGGACGTCCAGATTGGACTACATCCGAGCCAGCCGTGGCAGTCCTATGCCAGAAATCATATTTAAAATATGTAATGCCACAAGATTATCTTTCGAATAAAAAAATTCATGTCAATCGAATAATACATCGTTGTTTTATTGCAATTTAAAGTTCTATACCTCTAAAAAAACACACTTTATTAAAAATGCTAAGGCTATTTTTGTATTCATTATAAATCTTTGAAACTTTTCCTGATTGTTTCGTATAAAATGTTTGATAATTCTGTGTATATAGCTTAAGGATTCATATGAAGAGCTATTTTTTAAATACCCATAAATTTAGATATAGCTGTATTTTTTTTTTACTGTTTTGTATGACTTCATTCCATTTAATCTTAATTTATTTACTTTTTAATACGTGCTAATTCAGTTTGAATTTTGCATTAAAAATACTAAGTACAACTGGAAGTTTAATATATATTAGAAAGGGTAATATATTTTAGCTCTTTCAATTATTTTTTTTATTTCAAAAACTTTAAATTGCTTTTTCTCAGCTTCTTATTTTTCATGATGATCATGTGTTTGAAATGCTAGGGCTTTTTTTATACTCACTATAAAATTTTGAAACTTTTTCTGGTTGTTTAAAATAATATGTTTGATAATTTTGTGCATGGAATAAGTATTTAGATGAACAGTTATTTTCTTAGAAATCTATAAAATTAGATATAACTGTTTTTTCACTGTTTTTTATAGTGTCTAAGAGAAAAAAAAATTCTAAAATTAAAAGTATCACTCGTAATACCAATCCCATGCACATAGTCGTGAGAAATACTTCCAGTAATATCAGGAAAAAATGGTTCAAAAATATTTAAATTTGTAAAAGTAGTAGAAATTTTTATAATTTTAAATAATTTTATATATTTAAAAGTTATTGTTTGTTTAAAAATAGTATTTTGCTTATGTAATGTTTATTACATATGTGTTCGAATACAGTACACGTAATTTTATTCTTATAACTATCTAAGTCAGTGTTTCTCAAAATGTGGGGTGCGCCCCCTGGGGGCGGTAACCCAGCGAGGGGGGCGTGAGCATATTGAAAATAAAAGGTTTAAAAAAATAATTTTTAGGAATGAAGTAAAAAAAATGCTTTCTGTCATAATAAAAAATACACATTTACACTGATGTAATTTATTTTTTATCATCTGGTGATCATCAAAAATAAAAGTTTCCACTTTAAACGGCTCATTAGCCATCTTTGATCCTATAACCAAATTAAAAAAAATATTTTGTTTGCTTTGCTGTAATCCCTGAATGAGAGATTTTTTTTATTAAATTTCTTTTAACCTAAAATATTACTTTAGCTGACCTTCGAACTTACTGGTAAGGTAATATCCGTCCTTTTTTTAGGGAAGTTGTAAATACATATAATATATTTCTGTTTCGTCTTTTTCCATGTTAAAGAGTTTTATAATATATGGATAAGCATATCGGGCACATTGAAGAATTATTTGGCCAAGATTTATTTTTATGAGTATTCTCAAACATATAATGCATAATAAAAACCTTTTACACAATTGTTTTTTAGAACATGCTACACTTTCCCCATGAACACTTTTGTGGTTTTGATTGCTGTGCTGTACGACTTATTATGGTTTATAAATGTAAATGAGCAGAATATTTTTAAAAAATGGGGATGTGTGATCCTTATTGAAGAAAGTTGAAAATGATCAAGCATTTGAAGAACCTACTGAAATAATGCATAATAATCAATATAGCGAAAGTAAATATCAGAAAAGCGTAAGACATGAGACGTTTGAGTTGATTTGAAATTTTCAAATGCTGCCTAATGATCTCTATGAAGAAAATTATAAAGCCACAATGTAGCACTTCGCCTTGTCAAAAAGACACAAGGAAGAAAAATTTCAAAATGCTATTTGTAGATCATCTAACAACAGCAAAACTACAAAAACGTGAACAAATCATGACAGTTTTACTGGAAAATAACGTTCCTGTGTTTTTAACGAAAAGTGCCTGTTTTCTTTATTGAGGACACGCACATTTAGAACATTTTCTTTAGTTTTATTGGATTTTTTCTCAAATTTTCTAAGAAAAATTGAAAAGTCCTTGAAAGTAGGTAAGTATATTTTCCCTTAAATAAATTATTCACTGGAATTGAGATTTTTATAGTGTACAGTAAAAATAACTATAAAATAAATTACAGTTTTAAATTAAACTAAGAAACATGCTTTTACAGTTAATCGAATTAAAAAGTAAATATATATATATATAACTTAAAAGTAACATACACAAAATTTAATACTTACCTTGTTAATTTGTACGTTTTATAATTGTGATCGTATTGTAGCTTTAGCGCCAAAGTGCATTATTATTACATCCAGTACATTATTATTTTAAGGGGTGCGCAATAAAAATTATGATTGAAAATTGGGTCGCCAGTAGTGAAAGTTTGAGAACAACTGATCTAAAAGAAATTGTGTACAGGGTACCGTGTCTCCTTAAATTACTACGTGGATCTTACGTTTTACATCTATGTTTTGATTAATACTTCTTTTAAAAACATGAAATAATGTTCGAAATACACATTAAATCCTTAATGCATTAAATATTAATAATTATTTCATGAAACTTGATTGATTGTTCATTTGCAAAGTATTCCAAAGCTAGTGATCTAATGGAGTGGGGACACATAATTTTGATCTTCTTCTAGGAAATTCCACACCATTCCATTTTGAGAACATAGAGCAACGACCGATTTAAAGTGCATTAACCCTTCTATATGATGTGTATTAAATGGCAATTGGGCTCGAATCCTGACTGAAAGATGCTGGCTAAGACCACTTGCTCAAAGCGGCATCCGTTAATAATTGAATCAAAGTACTTTTAATTGTACGTATTAGTATTTTTTTCTTACGGGCTACAGATTCAGCTTGATTCCAAAGAACATAAATGTTTATACGAACATTTACGAAGTTTGTGCAATAGAACCTAATACTCAAAGTCAAAAAATAAACATTTGAATACCCATAAAATACAGAAAAGGAGCAATAAATTATTTAAAAAAAATGATTAAAATGATAAAAAAAAATATTAAATGATAAAAAAAAAAATTAAAAAAATGAAAAATGATTTAGATCGAAATCTAAAAATAAGGAATGAAATAAAAAAGGGAAGAAAAATGTTATAATTAAGTCCAAAGAATTTATCTATCTGTAAACGTGGTAGGTAAATCAAACCTATTATCCCATGATGGTGAGTAATAAAGATATATATTTGTTTGGATTGTTTTATCGAAGTATTGGTAAAAAGAAAAGGAAGAAGAAATTTAAAAAAAACACTTTATTGCAACCAAACGGAATTTTATTTTTTACTTCCACGCGTGGGAGCTCATTTATACGTGAGCTGTTCATTAAGCAATAAAACTAATTTTACTGCTTCGAAACCACTCACTGAAATGCTAATCCCTGTGGCATAAGAAAAGTTTGTTGTCTGCATTAACAAAAGCTACCGATAAATGGCGTGTACAGACTCATGTTCTTGAGTATCACGTGATCGAACTAAAGCGCTTTTACAGGCCTCTACCAGATGCGGCAAGTTGTCGAAATGGAAGCAAAAATCAGCATCGGAGACATTTGATATGATACGACAGGATTAAAAACTGGAACAAGAAGGCGACAATATCTTAAAACGTTTCATCACAGCAGACGAAGCTTGGTTGTATAACTATGATCTAATCATAAAACAACAAAACAGTGAATGGAAACATCCATCTTCACCTACTTCCAAGAAAGCAAAGACTGTGAAATCGGCTGGTAAAGTTATGACCATATTTTTTTTATTAGGAAGCAACTGTGTATCAACACGCTGTCGAACCGGGTACAACCGTCAACGGCTCGTACTGCGCGAATGTCCTGCGAACAATGGTACAACACGTTAAAAAGAAACTTATATGGCTCCGAAATGGCTTCCTATTGTACCATGACAATGCCCAGCCACATATTGCTCATTGCGTACAGCATGCTTCGCCACAGAACAACATAGAGATTTTACCTCACCCTCCATACAGTCGTGATCTCACTCCATGTCATTTTTGAATGTTTCCTCAACTTAAGAAATCATTACGAGGCAAACGTTTTGCAAGCAACAAAGCATGTGTAAAGGCTGCGGAGGCAGTTTTGAAAAAGCTCTCATAAAACGGACTTTTACATGTTTTCAAGAAGTGGACAGAACGTTGGGATAAATGCATTATGTGTCGTGGAAGTTATTTTGAAAAAGACCATGTAAATAATGACGATTAAAGGTATTCTGTTTTTTTTTATAATTTTAGTCTTATCACTTATTAAACAGCCCTCGTATATCAACGAAACAATATATTTTAAAACGAATTGAATATTGAAATTGAAGCATAAGCGCAAACGTAATATAAAATTAATTTATTCGTGAGGTTTGATCAATAGTGCTGTATCAGTGTTCAATACATACCAACGTAAGACATATTGAATCCCAACCGATTTAAATAATGTTACTCTTGGGTTTCTAGATTGACACTCTACACAAACCATATTTTAATAAAATTCTAAATTAACGTAAAATAAGGTACTTATGTATGATACCGTCGACCGATTTCGCTAATTCAGAAAACATTACAGAACATTGTCATTGTTCTCATACGTGAGTGAAAAAAAATTCTCAAGCATGTTCCTTTTGTCTACAAATAAATTCCTGAAGATTTAGAATTAAATACCGTATATAGTTAAATAAAACACGCAAATTTGAAGTAAAAGAAAAATCCAATAACACTAACAAGGTTGTTAGGTGGCTAAAACGGCGTGATTCCAATCGAAACCACAACAAATGAGTATTTTTTTATGGAATAATTAGCCCCAAAAACTAGTATACAGGGTGTCCGAAAAAGATTGTACTTTTTTAAAAAAATTCTATAGTTTCTATAAAGTGGTATTGGAATGTTTTATTATACTAGAAGTTAGGTAATATATCAAAGTTTGTTTTTTATACCAAAGATGAACTTACAAAGATTTAATATGAGCCCACTTCATGCCCCGGCAGATATCTAGGCAATATTCCATTTCCGTCCATACTCGTACCAACATGTCTCTTGTAACGGCAGAAAAAGGATGTACCCTTTTTCTTTATTTTTCTTTCTAGGTACCCAATATGTAGAGAATGGTGAAAATTGGAGTAAAAGCTACTAGATACTTCCACGTTTCGAAATATCCGCCTTTCCTGTGAGCACAAAATTGTCAACATGGCACCCACCAAACCACATGAAGCATTTTGTGCTGTGGAACACGGAATAACAATGTCTGTTATCACAGTTCAACGACAATTTGGGGTCGATACTCCGGAGAAGAACTCAATTAAACGTTGCTATACACAACTAATGGAGACAGATTGCCTTTACAAAGGCAAAAGCACCGGGCGACCGCGTTCGGAGGAAACAGTTGATAGAGTTCGGCAATCCTTCCTTTGAGTATCTATTAGCTGTCATGCCAATTTTCACCACTCTCTACACACTGTGTACCTAGAAAAATATAAGAAAAAAGGGTACATTCCTTTTCTGCCATTACAAGAGACATGTTGGTGCGAGTAAAGACGGAAATGGAGCATCGCCTAGATACCTGTCGTATCATAAATGGCATCCATATTGAATATTTATAAAGTAAAAAACAAAAAACTTTGACACATTACCTAACTTCTGGTATAATAAAACATTCCAATAGTACCTCAGAAAAGCCAGAGAAAATTTTTTAAAAAAGGTACTATCTTTTTTGGACACGCTGTATATACGCTATAAATGCTGTTTTGCAGTTTCATTTTATTTCTTTTTTCGCCATTTTTCAAAAACTAATGCCTAAATCTAACACCGTTCTGCTAACAGGTTCAAAATTTTTTATCATTTTTGCAACAAAATAAGAGACGAATAAGATAGAAAAATTAACAAATTATTAATAATATTATTATTTCTGAAGATTCACTGACGGCATTTCTGAGTTTGAACACGTCTGAAAACAATTAACCATTATTAGTTACGTATCACTGCATTTGACGACGTTTTTTTATTTGTCGGATTTAGTCGATGGTACAATTCATAAATACCAAATTTAATTGAAGACTTCGTTTTGTAAATAAATAATGTTCTTTCTGGAAAGCAGATGACATAGTACGAAAAAATATTTTTATGTGTTCTTAACTTTTTAATTACTTCATACTGTTTACAATATTTTAATAATAAAAGTTTTGTTAACACAAATGAATTATCTCACTTTTCCAAGGTATGCTCTAAAACCCTTTTCCAAACTTTAGATTACCAACAAATCAAATCGCTTTTCCGTAATAAACTATTGTTCCAAATTCGTAAAATTATTTTTGCACGCATATTAATAATTCTACAGAAATTCTGATATCATAATAGTACCATTTGAACTTGCAGAAAGTCTAATTTAAATTGCGACACTTATAAAACAAGAATAATAAAATAACACAAGAAAAATAAAACTTCGGAAAAAAAAGAAAGAAAGAAACTGTTGCAAAGTTATTCAAATATTTTTTTGTAATGAAACACTCTCGGTACCTTATAGCGTGAAAACATATTATCGACAGAGATGCCTCTCAAAGTGTAGATGAGTTTTATTGTTTCCTTTTGAAAAAAAATTTATACATAAAAATATGTTATGTGAAATTATTTTTCTTTTATTTAATTGATATGTTGCATGCATTTGGTTCAGTATTCATACCACATATATTAAAACTTTAATTACTCAGCTTTTCAAAGTTTGTGTATTAGAATAGGAATAAAATAATCATTTTTACATTACATATTGTTGCTACAGAAACTAAATAATATTTGAAATGTGAAATAATACATATTTTAATAAGCAGAACATAGTCTAAATAAAAAAAATATATTTTAATACATTTTCTCATTATTGAACAACAAACATTTGAATAATTTTTCTGATTGATAAATGACGCAGATACAATTTAAATTGAAACAACTACAAAGAAGAATCCTACAAGATAATAAATTCTTTATTTTAAATGCAATTAAAAAGATGATATAAGATAAATAGTTTAAAATAATTTAAAATTGTGAATAATGCAAAATTCAAGTATCTACGATTCATTTTTTGTCAAATTTTATAATAAGCAGAATAAATCATTCAATGTTTGAGAAAAATTTTCAGCCGCATTAATTTTTTAAAAAAAAATATCTGAGGAAACACTTCGCTACAATAAATAACATTAATGATACTACAGATTAAGGCTTAACTTTTTTAAATACCGCAAAACTAATTAGTTACAATAATCTAAATATCTCCAGTAAAAATTTAAGGTTATAAGTACATTTAATTTGTATGAAGAACCATACTCGTATTCAAATTGCATCTTTTAGAGGATGTCTTGTAAAATTTCACAAACATAAAGGTTTTCATTGGTATGAGTAAGCAAATGAATTTTTAGTTCTCCCTTTTGAGTGAAAGACTTGTTGCAAATTCCACTAACATAAGGATTTTTTTCAGTATAAATCCGCAAATGCATTTTTAAGTTACTTCTTAGCGAGAAATTCTTGTCGCAAGTTTCACACACATAAAGTTTTTCTTTAGTGTGAATGTGCAAATGTTCTCTCAAATAAACAAGCTGAGACTGAGCCTGGTTGCAAAGTTCACAAACATAAGGCTTTGCTTCAGTATGTATACGGAAATGCCTTATTATGCTGCTTCTTTCAGAGAAAGCCTTGTTGCAAAATACACGAGTAAAAGGCTTTTCTTCAGAATGAATACGCTAATATATTTTCATATGACCAAGTTGAGTGAAAGCCTTTTTGCAAATTTCACAAATATAAGGCTTTTCTTTAGTATGGATGCGTAAAAGTGTTTTCAAATGACTAAGTTCAATGAAAGCCTTGTTGTAAATTTCACAAACGTAAGACTTTTCTCCAGTATGAATACGCAAATGCATACTAAGATTACTACTAACAGAGAAAGCCATGTTGCAAGTTTCAAAAGTATAAAGCTTCTATTTAGTATGTGATTCCGTAAATGCCTTTTTAAAGTGCATTCTATAGAGAAAGCCTTGTCGCAAATTTCACACACATATGGTTTTTCTTTAGTGTGAATACGCAAATGTTGTTTCAAATGAACAAGTTGAAAGTGAGATTTGTTGCAAATGTCACAAACATAAGGTCTTTCTTTAGCATGAATACGCAAATTGATTTTTAGGGATCCACCCTGAGTGAAACATTTGTTGCAAATATCACGAGCGTAAGGCCTTTCTTCAGTATGAAGACGCAAATGGATCATTAAGTTTTTTCTGAGGGAGAAAGACTTCTCACAAATTTCACAAAGATAAGGCTTTTTTTAAGTATGAATTCGCAAATGATTTTTTAGATGTTAATTCCGAGTGAAACATTTGTTGCAAATTTCACAAACATAAGTTATTTCGTTGGCATGAATACGCAAATGTGTTTCTAATTTTCTTCCTTCAGATTGAACATTATGAAAATTTTGTCCACCATGATTTAATACATCCGACTTCACTGTGTCACTCTCAGTAAAAGTCGAATCACATGTTTTTTTTTAAAATTTTGCTTCTGCTTTATATAAAGACATGGCTGATTATATGAAAACTTTGTGCATTATTCCCTACAAATATAACACTCACCCATTTCATCCATTTTTAAATTACTTCTATATTGTCTGGCATAAAACTGCATTCGCAGCTAAATTTACGTTTCTTTCTTGATAATCTTGTGCAGAAGTGACCACACTGCGCTTTATAAAACTTTGCGTAAAGATAATTTTTGGTAAGCTTCTTTAGTTCAAAAAAGGCATGCAGATAGCGTTTGCATCATTTATGTTGTAACTGTTATACTAAAACTAAAAAATTAATATCCAGAAATGTTCCGAAGTAAATGCACCACCACTCCACCTGAAAAGTAAATTGTGAAGGATTAGTTTATAGAAATATAGATGTAAAATGTAAATTTGTAAAAAAATTAAAGTAGTCCTTGAGAACACGTCAATGGAAAATTTATGTATATATATATATATATATATATATATATATATATATATATATATATATATATATATATATATATATATATATATATATATATATATATATAATCGTGTAATATTGCTCACTACAGAGATAGATAGAGCTATAGTATAAAAGTTCATACTAATTTATCATTTTAATTGTAACCAATTAGGCAGTTTTAATTTTATTTATGTTTAACTTATTTTTTCATTTACATTACTTTAGTGACTTTGTACTAAAAAGGGGGGTCTTGAAACTAATTTTATTTCAGTATTCATCCCAGCGTTAGGTTAAGAATATAATTTTTGAGCTCAGTTTGAGTCAATATATTTTAAGAATATCGAATATTCTTTCATTTAATTCTTTTAAATTCGTAATCATTTAAATCTTGTCAGTCAGGTTTGTGTAAATGATTTACTGCCTCATAGTTTAGATGATTCCATTTACATGTTTTGCGATTTAGATTTTTAAATAAACTTACTGTGCTGAAAACTGGACATTATATATATCACGTTAGTAGACAAAGGCAAGAGAAGTTCAGTATCGGAAATTATTTCAGCGAAACATTCATGTTTCAGAATTTCCTCACCCGTTCACATAGTTCCTTACTTTACGTTCAATTTAAAATTTAATTTAAACTGTGTTACTTTTTAGGCTCCCTATTTTTGATCTGATAGCGTCTCTTAAATTACGTAACTCCCAATTGGTTATTTTCGTGCTATCGTAACCAAATTAGTGACATTAAAAAAATTTGCAGGAATTCTAAAAACGGAATACACTGATGGGAATATTAAGTGCGTAGTCTGAAAATACTAATGGAAAATTATAATTTTTTACAAATGAATAATAATCAATAAAAGAAAAGGAAAAAAATAGCTTTTATAATTTAATTATAACTTTGTTATATTATTATAAGATAAAATTAATAATATTATTATTGAATGATTAAGTTTTTAGAACAATAATTTCATGATTCTTAATTGTATCTCAACAAAGAATTCAGTAAATCCCAGATTCGTGTTTTAGTACATTCGAGCTTGCCGTATCAACAAACCATTAACCTTAGAATAGTGGCAAGTGGTGAATTATAAAGCGACAGATCGTTTAGGGAGGACAGTCCTTCTCTTATAGGTTCTGTCCTGCCTCAAAAAGTGTCCTCCTTTTCAGTATTTTAAAACTAATCTGTGTTAGTCTATATTCAAAGATTGTCTGTTTGAAAAAACATTAGAACACTGAATGTGGAGAATTAAATTCTGATAAATTAGAACAATGGGAAAATCAGCAGTTTGAAATAGATAAAAAATAGGTGGAAATATTTATTCATTTCAAAAGTGAACACATTCTCTCCATATGAATGTTTAGTTATTCTTGTTGAATTTATATAAGTTGTGCTTCCCTGGAACTAATGCAACAGTTAAAAGTATTTGACAAAAAAAAGAGCTTTATATAGTATTCGCATATCATGTGTAACATCTGACAGGTTATCGTGGTATATATGCAATTACAACTTAAATCTAAAAAAATGAATCGAGTATAATTGGAAATAATTTTCTATCGAATAGTTATATCTTTAAAGTATCCGACTACGTTCAGAACCATGATTTTAAAAAAGCGCATAAATGGATAATTTGCATGATATTTAGTGTCACTTAGATTAGAAAGCATGTATAAAATTGTTTTAAGGACATTTTGACACAAAAAAAAATAACTTAGAATAACCTTTATTTTAAAATGTTCTCCTTTTGTAAAAAATCCTTCTATTATAATAATATTTCGCCTGTATGTAGCTCAGACCTCTGTATAGAGGCACAACTATGATTTTTGAAAAATTCACATTATTTTCAGAGTTGCAACCCATTGAAATAATTTATCGGCGTTTTTTTCTTAAAATTTCTCCCCTCTGTTGTCGTAAAACTTGGATAAACCCACTTCTAAGTTATACATTTCAAAAATTCTATTTGCGCCTCTGTACAGAGGTCTGATCTATATACAGGCAAAATACTATTATAATAGAAACATTTTTCACAAAAGGAGAATATTTTGAAAATAGGTCATTCTATGTTCATTTTTTGTCAAAATATTGTACTTAAATAATTTTTTATTGTAATACTATACTCAAAACATTTTTATATACATTTCTAATCTAAGTGACACTAAATATAATAAATATTACCCATTTATACGCTTTTGAAAAATCACGGTTCCGAACGTAGTCGGATACCTTAATGAAAATTTTATTTATTTAACACAAGGACTAATGCAATTTTTTATCAAAAATATTTTTTCTTGTTCAATTTGGGGAACAGTGGATACAACAGACTTGAAAATGGACAAACAGGGATTTCGGTGGCCATATACATTTCTCCGATTCAAACGGTTAAAAAAATTGAAGATATCCTGTATTTTGTATTTTTATCAAATACCGAAGATTGTTCTGCTCTTTTAAAAACAAACTATCACTCGCTTCCCATGATTTTGAGTGTGATTGAATTGAGTCTTGAATCGAGTATGATTGGAAATAATTTTCTATCGAATAATTACATCTTTAATGAAAATTTTATTTACGAGTTTTTTAGTCGAGAAAACTTTTTTTAATCACAATTAAAAATATTATATTGACAGCGACAGGAATTAACCTCAAAGTATGAAACTGATACGCACTGAAATATTTATTCGAATAATTCCATATAACTTACTCGAATTTTCTTAAGAATGTTGAGAATAGTCAGATGCTTAACAGTAAATATAATTATTAATATAGTTTAAACAGATAAATATTACCTCAGATTTCATACACAACGAGCTCAGAGACTTCAACAATTGAGAGTAAGGATCTAAGTTTATCCTGTACAAAACTTGCTGGTATTTGCGAAGTGGAGAAAAGAAAACGAAATCCAGTTTTAGAATTCGAATATTTTGAAATGCTAACTTTAACAATATAAAAAAAAACTACTAGAGTTGCATTTCGCATACATTCTGCTCTGGATTTACCCATCTCTGCTAATCAGAAAATCATGAAAATTTAATTAGCTTGTTAAATGTTTAAAAATTAGAAATATTAGAGAAAATAGAAATTACCCGTGTAATTAGTTTTTTTAATCGAGAAAACTTTTTTTAATCACAATTAAAAATATTATATTGACAGCGACAGTAATTAACCTCAAAGTATGAAAAAGATACGCACACTAAAATATTTATATAATTCGAATAATTCCTCATTACTTACTCATATTTTCTTAAGAATGTTGAACTTTGTCTGACACGCTTAACAATAAATATAATTATTAATATAGTTTACGCATATAATTTAACCTCAGATTTCTTACACAGCGAGTCCTGAGACTTTATCGTGAGTTTATCTTGAATAAGAATTCGAATATTTTGAAATGCTAACTTTAACAATTTAAAAAAAAACGACTAGACTTAGACCTCGATGCGAGGGTAGCAACCACGCGCTCTCATTGGTCAAATCAAATAGCGCACGCTTGCGTCACTTCCTGTAACTAACTTCCGTCCCTTTTGACGAAATCACTCGGACAAAATTCAGCAATCGAGAGGAAAGATTTTACACATGAAAAAATTAGTCAATGGAAGAAAAACTCATTTAAGTAAATGATTAAATGGGATCTAAGCGTAATAAGTGTTTTTTCTTGGTAGCAAAATGTTTCATATATTTACGTTGTAATTGTTCTTAAATTTTTCGTCCTCCTTTTCATTAAAAACAAGTAATATAAAAAAAATTAAGCCAATTCCTACTTAGATCAATAAAGAAATTTTTTTATTTTAGCTACTTTTTATTAAATAGTCACAATTAATATAAATATGTATATACATATGACAGAATCACAACATTAAGTCGTAATTATTTTTTATTAATTATCATTAGAGTATCATATTGTCATCGTACTTATTTCTTCCTTTTCTTCCCCTCCCCACAATACATAGCTTACGTGAAATGTGGCATTAGGAAGCGAATCGCGTAACTTTAAATCTGCAGCTATGGGATTAATTAATAACTGTACAAAATTATCAAAATAAGTAATAATTTTTGCATGCGTATTATTTTATATATGACAAGCCCATGGGGTCATTGGTAATTATTAAACAAGTACTTAACTTAGTGTTAAATTAATTATAAAACACATTGTGTCGTACTGATACACTTTTTAGTGTAATATATCAATGTAAATATGTATTTTATTTCTTATTATGTCAGAATGTATTTTGTTTGTTTAATTTCAGTAAATTATTATTTTTTTAACTTAACTTTTTTTTTCGACTTTTCAATATACTCGTGCTCCCCTAGGGGGCACGCCCCACAGTTTCAGAAACGCTGCTGTAAAGAAAACGCGACTTAAGTAAATGAAGGTTGCTATTTAAAGTTAAATTAATCGAGCTGAAGAGAAAGATAACAGTAAAATGTTGGTGAAACTCAGTTATATATACATGGTAATTGAAATTTGGATTATCAGCGTATGTGGAGGCCTTATTATCAGTGTATAGAGTGGATAAACCGTGCGTCTGTATTTCACACATAATATATATGTTATTATTAATTAGAACTAACACTCTCTCTCTCTCCCATTATCTATTTGCCACCTTATTATAACTGATATCAAATTGAATAAAGGTTTTTAAGAATGTTTTAGACACATGTCTCTTACTTCGATTGCCTCTCACACCAGAGGTGGCTCTAGGGCCAGACAAACTGGACCCCTGCTCGAGTCTGCAAATTCTTAAGGTGGCATTTGGATCGAATTTGAAAATATTTTTTATTTCAAAAAATTTGATACATTTTCTCAAATATTATTGGGTGTGAATTTGGTTTTTCATTTAACGTATCTTACCTTCTTATTTTGTACTCTGTGCGTTTAATGTCAGTTTGCTTTTATGTTGAAACTTAAAAATTCGAGGCGAGAGTACATGTTCAATCAGGAAATTTGATATGTTTACATATTTTTCACGAATAACTTTCTCCCCATCCGGGAATATGGTCATTACGGACATTCCTTTCACCCATTCGACGTCCGTTGTCAGCTATCAAAAAGGGAAACGTGCAATAAGAGTTTTTGGGAGATACGAAGTCACAGGAGATGTTTTATTGAATGTAGTTCAGTGCTTCTCAAACTTTCAATACTTGCAACCCAATATTTAATCATAATTTTCATCGCACCCCCCCTCCATACAATAACAATGAACTGAATTAAATAATACTATTCTTTTTGGCGCTAAACTTACAACACGATTTTAACCTGTGCCACCGGCGTATATAAACGTCTTGCTCAACCAGTGCGCGGATTGCCGCGGACATATATAGACGTCTTTCCGGAGCACGATCTTTTCTGTGAACTGCTCTCCATAAAATTATTTCGAAGTCTTTGAAATGCAATAAAATCTCCTGGACAGTGTTTACGAAGAATTGACTTATTTATTCCTTTTCTCTACCCCCCTTCCCAATACACCAAATACACTCACTACATATTAAACGGTGGCATGGGGAAATCGCGAAATTTTTAATTGGCATTTGAATGATGAATTATAAACCGTACCAATTATCAAGATAAGTGTTAATTTTTGCTTATAATTTTTTATATGAGAAGCCCATGGGGTCACAGGTAATTAATAAACTTGTTCTTTACTTAGAATTGTTAAATTAATTATAAAATACATTGTGCGCTGTACTTATATATTTTTAAGTATCTTACATTATAGTAAATGTGTATTTTATTTTTTACTATGTCAGAATGTATTTTGTTTGTTTAATATCCGTATATTAAAAAAAAATTTAAAATATTTTTTTTTGTTTTTGACTTTTCAATATGCTCGCGCCCCCTCGTAAGGTTATCATGCCCCCCAAAAGGAGCGCGCCCCACAGTTTGAGAAACACTGGTGTAGTTATTATAAATTAAATAAATGTTTGTGATCCCCACTATCAGTAGACTCTTTTTAGAAGAAATTGGCATGCTGAAATGGACGATTCCTTCTCTTACATTTTACTCGTTTTATTTACTCGTATTTATTATATCCTTAATTTCGAATTATTTCGTTCTTAACTTTATATATATATATATATATATATATATATATATATATATATATATATGGGAGACAACAAGGGGTCCAATACGTTTCTCTTTCTTATGGTTTATTTAACATTAAACAAAAATTAATTAAAAAGGTAGTTTTTAACAGATAAGTTTGACGATGATATGCAGAAGGTAACGCCTGCTCGCGCACCTCTCGCGTTCTCCTTTCGCTGCTTCTCTCTTTCTCTGCCCTAATGTCCAAAAGTTTTTGTTTTAGTTTCAATTCAATGCGCCTGCGCGCGAAGACTTGTGTTTTGCTTTTGGCTGCATGCCACAACGGCCATTCTGACCGTACGCTGTCCGCAGCGGTATTTCCATGGAGACCAGAGGAGAATCTGAAACATACAAAAAAAACGGAACAGACAAGGACTATACGACAAATATATAGAGATTAAACATATCATAATTTTTCTGAACTAGACAGTTTCTCCATCATGTGGAGGCATCTCTTCGACATCCGGAAGGTTCCACAGGAAAACATTGTGTTTCACAGGCATGAGAACGTCTTTTTTAATGAGTTCTTTGGTTGAACGCATCGATATTTTCCTCTGTAGAGTTCTGGACGTCTGTTCAAAACGATTTCTCTTTTTCCTTCGTTTCCACTGCCAGGGCTCAAAGATTTTTCGGAGCAACACAAACCGTCGATGTTCACTCTTCATAGGTAAAGGGTTAGGTGAGCGGGAGATAAATTCCACGGAACTCGTTTTCATGGCACCATTGGCTTTCTTACACAATACTATATCAGAACATTTTTCTTTTACAATACTCAATTTTAACTTAGTA